>JAPXFY010002254.1:25000-28535 GCA_030674185.1 Monoplex corrugatus
TTCCCTCTCTCTCTCTGTCTGTCTGTCTGTCTCTCTCTCTGTTTCTGTCTGTCTCTCTCTCTATCTGTCTGTCTGTCTGTCTCTCTCTCTCTCTCTGTCTCTGTCTCTCTCTGTCTCTGTCTCTCTCTGTCTCTGTGTCTGTCTATCTCTATCTGTCTGTTTCTCTCTCTCTTTATCTCTCTGTCAAAATCAACAAATACACAAGAAAATGGCTCGGTGTCCCACCTGGTCTCACTGATGTTGCATTCTACTGTCGTCAAGCAATGCTGAAGCTACCTCTCAAATCCATAGTGGAGGAATACAAAGTTGGAAAAGCAAGACTGTTGAGCATGCTGGAGGAATCGGAAGACAATATCGTGAGATCAGTTCATCCAAAGCTGAGAACTGGCAGAAAGTGGAAAGTCCAAGAGGCTGTAAACAATGCCAAGAGAAACCTCAGCATCAAAGAAATAATTGGACACACGCAAACCAACAGACAGGGACTGGGAGCAACAAAAATGCAGTGGTGGTCCAAAGCCAAAGGGAAGGAAAAAATATCATACAGGAGTTGAAGGAAGAAGAAGATGTCAAAAGAGTGCAGAAGGCAGTCCAGCAAGGTCAACAGGGGCAATGGACAACATGGGACAGTGCACTCCAAAGAAGTCTCAGCTGGAACGATATGTGGCACATGGCTCCTCTAAGGATAAGCTTCCTCCTCAGATCTGTATATGACCTGCTCCCCTCGAATGCAAACTTAGTGAAATGGGGGAAAGCAGACGACCCAGCATGTCCGCTCTGTCAGAAGAAACAAACAGTGGAACATGTCCTAAGCTCCTGCAAAGTAGCGCTAGCCCAAGGAAGGTATACATGGAGGCACAACCAAGTTCTGAAAGTGATCACAGATGTGGTTAGCGAGAAAACCATGACCCCAAACGCACCAATTGCTATGACAACGTTCTACAAAGCAGGAGGGAAACAGGTCTGGCCCGAAAGTGCTATGACAACCAGCACATTGCCAAAGGGTCTTCTGGATGGAGCAGTCGACTGGGAGTGTACAGCAGACCTCCCAGAGTGGAGAAATTACCCAGATGTCATCAGCAAGACAGGCATGAGACCAGACATCGCTCTCCACTCTGACTCCTCGAAACAAGTGATTCTGATAGAACTCACTGTGCCATACGAAAGCAGAATGGAAGAAGCACATATCTACAAGACCGAAAAATACGCCGGTCTTGCCAGCACCCTGAAGAAAGCAGGTCTGCGGGTCAAAATCTTCGCCATAGAGGTCGGGGCAAGAGGGTTTGTGGCACCTCCGCTTATGATCTCATGAAACAACTCGCCATTTCTGGGAAGAAGAGGACTAGAGCCCTTAAAGCGATGGCAGAGGCAGCAGAAAGGAGCTCAAGCTGGATCTGGGCAAGGAGGAACCAAAAAAGTGAACTTCATAAGGATTAAATTCCCTACAGATGATGTGTGCCCCGTTAGCACATTGGTAAAACCGCGTACCGCAGTTCTGAAGCGCAGAATCGCCCAGGTTCGCTCCCCCGGCGTGGGAGAAAAAAAAAAAAAAAAAAGACAACAGCGGAAGGGCATCCAGGAGTCATGACCTGGATGTGGCCCGGCCCCCCGAGAGTGTAAGGAATTCAGGGCCGAAACACTTGTCTAAAGGGGGTTACTTCTCTGAAGACTTTCTGTTGTCTAGCTCTCCCTAGAGTTTCTTTCTACCTTTCTACCTCTGTCTCTGTCTATCTCAGTCTGTCTCTCTCTCTCTTTCTTTATCTCTCTGTCTCTGTCTCTATGTCTCTGTCTCTCTGTCTGTCTCTCTCTCTCTCTCTCTCTCTCTCTCTCTCTCTCTCTCTTCTCCTGTCTTTTCGTTGTTTGTTCCTTTATTTTTTTCCTTCAGTTATTCCTTTTTTTATTTCCTTTTTTCTTTTTAGTTTGTTTTTGTTTTGTTTTGTTTTGTTTTGTTTCTGTTTATTTTTTGCATCGTTTCGTCACACTCTCACATTCTGTGCTTTAAGAACGACAAGATCAACTCATCTGGAAAGAAACCTCAGATCGTGCATGTTGCAAAATATGCCCGCTTCTGTCTCTCCTTCATTCTGCTTGTCTGAGTGAAAAAAAAGAAAATACGGAACATGGTAAATGTGCGGTATGTGATCAGGGGTGAACCGTTTACACGTTTGACATGTTTTGATTTCACATAACAAAAGAATCGAAATAAAATAAATCAGACTGGAAGAAAATGACAAATCAATCAATCAATCAATCAATCAATCAATCAATCAATCAATCAATTAATAAATCAATAGATAAATTAATACATAATAAATAATAGATGACCACATAAATAAATAAATATATGTACAAATAAAGACAGAAAGAAAGAAAGAAATGAATGGCCAAATAGATGAATAAATGTATGTACAAATAAATAAATAAATAAATAAATAAATAAATAAATAAATAACGAGACAAATACAAATAGATAAAGAAAAAAATTAAAAACACACATCTTTTTGTTACTGTTATTGTTTGTTTTTTGTCTAAAGCCCAACCGACTGCATAGAGTCACATCAGGGCTGTAAGTGTTTCAAAACATACACAATATTTCAAGAAGACAAGAAAAGAAAAGACAATCAAATACGCATATCAATGCATTCGATAAATACAATATACTAGCAAATGCAACTAGTCAAAAATAAAAAAAGACACAAACAAGGTAGTAGGCAATGTTCTTGGTCAGCTGAATCAAAACTGCCATTATTTAAACCCGACCGAAGTGGCCCCCACACGTAATGCAGGGTCTCGTATGATGGGTGACCTGATAGCGTTTTGACATATCTGAATCCAGGGGCCTAAGTGATACTGAGACCTCACTGAATGAACGTGGTGCTGCTAGCGTGTTGTGGGGTTAGAATGAGTGGCCGTAGAGACAACGCAGCTCAGGTGACACAGAAGTTTGAGACAGAAAAAGAAAAAAAAAAAAAAGTCACACAAATTTTGGAACTTTCAACTAGCTAAACGACAAACTTGACTCAGTACATTGCCTTGAGAAAGTCGACGATGTTCTTTCGCAAATGGTTTGACCCTAAACTACAACGTACACAGTGTATGCTCAGCTGCCCCCCCAAAACAATAAAATCAAATTGTTTGCAGAAAACCGGTGGAAGTATCATATTTCTTTTTGATTTTGTTACTCTGCATGGTCACTTTCACGGAAAAAGAGGAGCAAAAATATGTGTGTGCCATTCAGAGAAGCATAAGAAGAAAGCGAGAGAGATACAGAGAGAGAGAGAGAGAGAGACAGACAGACAGACAGACAGACAAACAGACAGAGAGAGAGAGACAGAGAGAGAGACAGAGAGAGAGAGAAAGAGCCAAACACACACACACACAAAAACACACACACACACACACACACACACACACATCACACACACACACACGCACTCAGGCACACACACACAAACCAACAAACGCACACACACAAAACACACACACCCCACACACACACACGGGAAGAGAAGAGAGAGAGAGAGAGAGAAAGAACGAG
>JAPXFY010002255.1:0-28532 GCA_030674185.1 Monoplex corrugatus
GAAGGAGGTGAAGAAACACAGGGCCTCGGTCATCCGCCGAACACGTCGGAGACGTCACCGCCGAGGGCCACGTTCGGACGGAAGGAACGATCCCTGAAAAACCCGGAGTTTACAGCCATGAAGGAACGTGTCGAACCTGTCTTGTTCCCGTGCCTTCAGTCGTTCCTTCCCATCATTTTCTGTCTTACCGGTCCATTCACCTGTATGTGGTCTATAAAGTCTCACGTACTTTCTCTTAGGACTGATCATTGGGAACATGTATTAAGTGCATTTTTGGCTCCAGGGAAGTGTGATATGAATTTATACATGTTTTAGTGTCCTTTATTATGTTTAAATTTGTATTCAGGTGTTGTTGTTTTTTTCTAATTCCCCTGTGCGATAAATTGGACGGAGTGGTCAGCGCCAGGGTCATCTACATAGATTATATGAGCAAATGCACTGATATGTGTACAAGTTCCTGTTTTTGTCCTGTTCAAGTAGTGTGCGTATTTTGAAACTTTTTTAGCCCTGATACGGCTCTACGCAGTCGGCTGGGCTTTACACAAAAATAACAATAACAGAAAGATAAACTGTGGAGGAGCATGCGTCTGTAGAACAGATCCTTTCCCACTGGACGAAGCAGCAGGGAAATGTTGGACTTTCTGTTCTGATTTTTGTATTTGGTGTGTGTGTGTGTGTGTGTGTGTGTGTGTGTGTGTGTGTGTGTGTGTGTGTGTGTGTGTGTGTGTGTGTGCGAGAGAGAGAGAGAGAGAGACAGAGAGTGTGTGTTATGTGTGTGTGTGTGTGTGTGCGAGAGAGAGAGAGAGAGTGTGTGTGTATGTTGTGTGTGTGTGTGTGTGTTGTGTGCTGTGGTGTGTGTGTGTGTGTGTGTGTGTGTGTGATCTGACATTTACACTTGTCAAAGGCCAGTTGGCCGAAATTTTGCTGTCTTTCATTGTGGAATTAAATATGCATTGTGATTCTATGTTCACGTGTTTTTCTGGTTTCTGTTTGTTTGAACGCGGGCGGTCACACTTGTTTTGGATTTGTCCCACATGTGGACTATTACAGTCTTCATATGTTGACGTGTGTCAGAGGGGACCAATCTCCACTTTGCACTTATCACGTGGAGCCCGGGAAGGTTGGAACTCAGACCTTTCGACTGGATGTGCAATATCAAAACCACTCGTGCTTTGCTTTATAACTCACCTAAATGTCAATAGGAAAGAAAGAGAGAAGAGCAGGGATAGAGAAAAAGACAGGGAGGGTGGGATATATATACATATAGATACATGCACATACATATATATATATATATATATATATATACACATGTGCCTCCTCTCTTTTCTTCTCTTCTCTCTCTCTCTCTCTTCTCTGTCTGTCTTCTCTCTCTCTCTCTCTGTCTCTCTGTCTCTGTCTCTCTTCTCTGTCTGTCTTCTCTCTCTCTCTCTCTCTCTCTCTCCTCGTTCTCATCTGTCTCTCTCTGTCGTCTTCTGTCTGTCAATCTCTGACTCTCTTCTGTGTCTCTATCTGTGTCTCTCTGTCTGTCTCTGTCTCTGATCTGTCTGTTCCTTCTGTTCTCTCTGTGTCTGTTGTTGTTGTGTGTGTGTGTGTGTGTGTGTGTGTTCGTCTCTGCCTCTTTTTCTCTCTCCGTGAGATACATTTATGCATACATGCATACATACATACATACATATATATATATATTGTAGATAAACCAAAGAAACAAGACAACTAGAGTTTTGAACCCAGTACTTCGGCCAGTGGCCTTCCTCAGGGGACTGTTTATTCAGGAATGAACAGACACATCAAACATTTTTGAATGAAAACTGTTCACAGAGTAATCCAATATTTTTTTTCTTTTCAACAACACGAGACGCCTGCCCATTCCTCCCTCCCCGACCCAGACCCCAACCCCAACGCCGAACAACAAATCTCTATCCCTCCACCCCAGCGTGCCCCACCCACATGAACACAGCCGTACGCACTCGCACGCACACATATACAATATTAAACAAACACAGACACTCATTTATATGCACACCCGCACATACGTACACACATACAAAAATGATACACGCACACATACGTACACACACACACGCACACACACACACACCAACTACACTACTTTAAATTCGAACAGCTACGAAGTAAACAAACTTACACATTATTATTCTAAGTGGTAACATAGATGCACCTTTATAAATGACACTAATAATTGTAGCAAAGAGAACAACAATTATGTTAATCACCTTCATCATCACCATATTGACAACAACGACAAATAAAGCAATGACTACGATGAAGACGACGACAACAACAGCTACAACCACAACAACAGTAAGAACAACAATAATAGTAGCAACAACAGCAATCATCATCACCATCATCTTCACCATCACTGCTGCCATCACCATCACCAACATCATCACTATCATCGTAATCGTCACCATCATCGCCGCCATCCCATCATCGCCATTATGTGTCCCACCACATGGCGCTGGAGACCAGACCCTAAGCGAATCCATCCCCTGTCCCCCGTCACCACAAGCACATCGTCCACCCCCTATATCCCCAGTCACCCCACAAGCCCGTCCAATAACAATGATGGTAATACAAAGAATAATACTATTAATAATATGAATGATAGTCATAACTACAACAATGACGACGATGATAACACCTGTGATAACATCAACACCACACCACCACCACCAACAACAACAACAATAATGATAACAAAAATAATAATAATACCTAGTAAAAAATAAATGATAATATCAACAACAACGGTAGAATAACATTCCCAACGTGTCAAAACCCAAAATAAGGATCAAACCCAAACGCACACCCACCAGTCACCAAGGTGGCAAGCCAATGTCGTGCAAACAGCACACACCAATTGCGGAGGGGGGGGGGGAGGACAGGAGGAAAAAAGGGCGAGGAGGGGCCACGCAGAGGGTGAAACCACCATCGGACAAAAAGGCACGGCCCCAAACCAGACCACTAGGAAGATGGAGTATGTGACTGCCAAAACGACAAGGGAATGTTGTGCAGCTGATACAATGAGACACCAAGAAGGAGAGGGGATTGCTTATGCAACATTCTTGCAGAGGAACCACAGATAACCAGCACCAGAAGAAGAACAGAGAGATGGGGAATAGGTGTACTACACCTGGAGGTGATCACGAACGTGCCAGGCACCAACGACCCACCTATGATACAATGCCTCAGCCACCATTGGAACTCCTCGCAAAACAGACAGTCAGGGGAGAAAACGAGGCAAGGGGGCGACTTGACCATGTCTAACATCAAGCAGAACAAGATGGGTTGTAGAACTCCGAACCCACCACGGGAATGGAACGGTAGAAGGCGGTAATCAAGAGCGTGGAGTCGCAACAATCAACGGGAAAAAAATTGGGGGGGGGGGGGGGGGGGGGGAGGTATCGCGGAAGTTGAAAAAAATGTCATTGTACTGTTTAGAGCCCAGGTAGCAGCCCAGAGCCATGTATAGATGGATATGTACACACACACATATCGTATATACATATACATCTCTATATACATGTACATATGTGCATATATATATATATATAACAAACACACACACACACACATACATATAGGAGAGAGAGGAGAGCGAGAGAGACAGACAGACAGACAGACAGACAGGCAGACAGACAGACAGACGGACGGACGGACAGAGAGACAGAAAAGACAGTGAAGAGAGACAGACAGACAGACAGACAGACAAGAGAAAGACAGCGAGAGAGACGAGCAGAGAGAAGACAGACAGACAGACAGACGGACAGACAGACAGACAGACAGACCCGAAAGGTCTACAGGGGCAGAGGAAGGGACAGACAAAGAGACTAACAAGTTCTAAAGGAATGACTCAGTAAACGCTCCAGTCAACAAAAGAAAATGAGAAAGGTCAACGAACATACACAAGACGACTGATGAATCTCCTGCAGCATAGGAAAGAAACAAGAACACAAAATCTAGACAACATGCTATGATGGTTAATGCATAACAGGAAAAATGCTGAACTTCTGCAAACAGTGGATTATGCACGCGATGGAGGTGTAGAATGATCTCCTAAATGTTTATCCTTTTTTGTCAGGAGCCGGACTCAATCACATTCGATGATCTAATCAAACTTTGCTCTTTATAGTAATGTATATTATATGAAGATTAGTGCGTGAGCATGTAATGAAACAATAATGAATTCAATATTTTATTGTTATTTTGTTATTTGCTTACTATTGTCACTGCTTTTACTCTATTTTTTATGTATATTTTTGTTGTTTTCATCAGCAGTCGTGCATTTGTTATCATATTATTACAAATTTGATTTTTTTTTTTCTTCTAATTGTCTTTTGATATGTATGTGCGTCAATTTACCGAACACCAGGAGCGCACTTTCATGTATTCACCGCATCAGCGATTCTCCAGGGCCAGTCATACACTGGAAGGGGAAGAGTGGGGGTGTAGGTGTGTGTTGCCTGACATGTGTCGATCTCTCTGTCTGTTGTTAATTTGTCTTTTTGTCTTCTCTTTATCTGCTCTCTCTCCCACGCAATATCACAACAAGACAAACAGCAACAGACACGACGAGACACACAACACAAAAACAACACACTGTCACATCGTTTAACGATGAGTGGGAGGGTAGGGTATACTAAGCTGTTTCGACGAATGTTTAAATTGTCATCTTGCTCTGTACGCACAATATGTTTCTCTTTTTCACTTTTTCTTTTACCAGATTCGAAGGCAGAGGCTTGTGGGTTCAAGGGTGAGGGACGTGGTATGAATTTCTTTTGCCTTGCTCTTGTTTAACTGCTGGGTCTTTGAGTTGATTTTATTTCTCCAGAGTTTGGTGTTGCCTTTCGTCATATCATTTTGCTGTGTATGTGGTACTGTGTTGCACCTGCAGTGTTATCAAATCTCCTATTCCTGCAAATGACAGCCCATTGAATTGTTGCGTCGTATGTGACAAGTACATCAAGCAAATTACAATCTAACCATTGTGCTAAACAATATAATAATGCAGTTCTAATCATCATCATCAAATTTCCCTGCCGCATGGCGTTGGCGATCAGGCCCTCATATGCATCTATCACATGTCGCGACAAATACATCTACCCACCCATTCTCTTGTCTTCCACGCCACCCGGGGCAAGCTCCTCCAATATCATTTCTGCCTGGTCTACTGGTGTCTCTTTCTCCCACATGCTTTCCGAGCATGAAAGTAACAATCAACAACAACCAATAATACAACCTTATGATATGTGATCTATCACAATAATAACTAATGCAAAAAAATCAAAATAATTAATATATGATTTAACCAAAATTATAAATAATCTTTACATAATAAACAATAATTGTTGTTGTTCAGTCCGTTGATCAGACGTATGACCAAGGGATCATCACGTTCATGTGTCCCATCGACTATGAGGACCGATTCTGCCGAACCGCCCAGATGAGAACATGGTCACATTCTGACTTGGATATTGCTCGGAGATCACGCACAATTCGCTTGGACCACACTGATTGTTTTTCTAACCACCGTTCGCCAACTCTCCAATATGCCTTCCATCTCCTGGATCCAAACGTGCGCCATTCTGTTCCTCTCAGCACATTTTCTCCTCTTCCGTACCATGCGCACAGTGACTCCCGCCTCCTCAAAACCTATCAGACCTCCTTTCCCCCTCGCAAATCGCTAGGCCTCCCGTTCTTTCATGAAATGCACTTGACCTTGCCGATGAATTCTGATACTATCATCATCTTTGGACGCAGTTGCCCCGACTCAACCCCTCTTTTCTACCGCACCATCTGATCCCATGGCACAGACATGATATTGACTGATGCGAAGAAACGTGCCATGCGAGAGCAGAGGCCGATTGGCGCAAATCCATAGTTACTGTACACAGGCACGTTCTCAAGCCTCTACCATGAACCAAAGTATCCCTCCCCATGCCATTAGAAAAGACTAGTAGCTATACCAACCGAATTCCTGAATGCCTCTTCTTCAAAAGAACTCTTTACAACCATGAATCATCTCCTTGGCACACGAAAAGATTTACCTCTCCCAACAAAACATACAAATGAAGAACTCCCATCTGTATTCTCCAAGTATTTCACCACCAAAATACAAACTCTTCGTGACAGGCTTGACAGGACACCCTGTCAACCATGCCCACCTGACCCTTCCTTCTCTGGCACACCTCTTACTACTTTTACCCCAGTCTCACAAGAAGAAATTTTCAACACAATCAGATCCATGTCGTTCAAAACCTGCGAACTGGATCCTCTTCCAGGTTCTCTCTACTCCGACTGTCTCCCTACTCTCCTCCCATTCATCACTGACATCATCAACACTTCTCTTCAAACTGGAACTGTCCCAGATTCTTTCAAGTCTGCTATTGTTCACCCTCTCCTCAAGAAACACAATTTAGACCCAAATGAACTGAAAAATTACCGGCCTATCTCTAATCTCTCTTTCTTGTCAAAACTCCTTGAAAAAGTCGTCCTCAACCAGCTGAACTCTCACCTGTCTGCCAACAATCTCCTCAATCCTTTCCAGTCAGCCTACCGCCAGTGCCATAGCACTGAAACTGCCCTACTACACATTCTCAACAATCTCCTCCTTGCAACTGATACTGGCAAAGTCTCTCTCCTCACACTCCTTGATCTGTCTGCAGCCTTCGATACCATTGACCATGGTATTCTCCTTTCTAGACTTCATCATACTTTTGGCATCTCTGATATTGCTCTCTCCTTTTTCACTTCGTATTTATCAAACAGAAAACAAACTGTTCTCATCAATGGCACTTACTCTCAACCTGCATACCTGACCTGTGGTGTTCCACAAGGATCTGTCCTTGGCCCTGTTCTTTTCACTCTTTACACCTCCCCCCTGTACACCATCATCAACTCCCACTCTATAAAACACCACTTCTATGCTGATGACACCCAACTTCAAGACAGTGACTCACCTGATAATATACAGTGCCTGTTGACTCGCACCACTGAGTGTTACTCGGACATTAAGAACTGGATGACATTCAACAAACTTCAGCTTAATGACGACAAGACAGAAGCTATCCTCATTGGCACCCGTCAGAAACTTTCTCAGCTGCCTCCTCTTTCTCTCCCATTATGTAACACATCAGTCCCAATTTCTGATTCAGCTAAAAACCTTGGTGTCTGCCTTGACTCTACCCTCTCCATGAACAACTTTGTTTCTCAAACTGCCAGATCTTGCTACTATCATCTCCATCGTATAAGGCTGATCAGGAAGTATCTCTCTGTCGAAACAACTGCAAAACTCTTTCTCTCCTTCATAATGTCTCGCATTGACTATTGCAATTCACATCCTGTCTGGTCTTCCTGCCTCCACCATTCACATCCTACAGCGCATTCAAAACAATGCTGTACGCCTTGTACTCAAAAAGAAAAAAGCTGACCACATATCTCCTCTCCTGGCACAACTTCACTGGCTCCCTGTATCAAAGTGCATACAGTACAAACTAGACACCATGTGCTACAAAAGCCTCAATAACGCAGCCCCCGATTACCTGTCAAGCCTACTTGAGATCTATCTTCCCTCACGTACCCTCCGCTCTGCCTCAGATCCTCTGACTTTTCGCTTTCCACGCACAAAGTTCAATACCTATGGTCCACGAGCCTTCTCTGTTTCTGGTCCACTCTCCTGGAACAAACTTCCTCTCTCAGTCCGTCAGCAACCTACTTTTGTCTCCTTCAAGTCCGCTCTCAAAACTCACCTTTTCTCCTCCGCATAAAATCCTAACCTCACTCAACCCCCCCCCCCCCCCCTCTGCAGCCTGTCTCCGCTCGGAGGGGAATCACATGGTTATAATATATAATTGTATATGCTATGCTCTCTATAATTTTCCATTGCTTTTATTCTTGCTTTTATTGCTTTTATTCTTTCTCCCCATTTATAGCCATGCGTGTGTGTGTGTGTGTGTGGTGTGTTGTGTGTGTGCGTGCGTGGTGTGGTGCGTGCGTGCGTGGTGCGTGTGTGTCTGCTTCAGCGCTTAGATTTGATTTTATCAAGATTTTGCGCTATATAAATATTGTAATTATTATTATTATTAAATTTTTGTTGCCGCAAGCACATCTTCCACCCTCTCCGTCCTCAGCCACCCTGCAAGTCCGTCCAATATTTTCTCCTTGGGTCTACCTGGTGCTCTCTTTCCCTCCAGCTTTTCTGTGTCAGTCTGATGTCAACAGCAACTGTAAACCTTTTTAACTTTGGGTATTGTACAACGTGTTCTATCTATATACACTGAATATGTCAATGTTTTTTTCCCATGAAAATCCCATTCTTCTCATTAGTATACAATAAGCTTTAAATTCATGCAAAAACGATTCTCTCTATATCTTGATTTCTCCAGAAAGAAAAACAAACAAACAACAAACTGACGCTAAATCAGTTTGGTATACATTGCAGTGTACCGATACTTAAGTCCAATTTATTTTCTACACACACCTAATTCATCTGCTCACGACCGTCATAGTCATGCACGTAGAAGGATCGTTACCAGCCACAGCAGAGCATACGAATACATAAAACACATTTTCAAGTACTTGGACTCTGTCAAAACCAACACAGGATCTTGCAGAAAGGACATTAGATCAAGAATAGGCATGGCCAAGCAAACAATGGTCCATTGAACAACGTATGGACAGACAGAGGCATACCAACAAAACTGAAAATAAGAATTTCATGTTGCTTGATTTGGCTTGTTGTCATGTACGGATGTGAATCCTGGACTTTGAAAAAAGATGATGAAAATATAATAAACGCAGCAGAAATGTGGTTCTACAGGTGTTTTGTCAGAGTGAAGTGGACAGACAAAAGAACTAACGAAAGCGTGCTAAAGGAATCGGCTTTCCAACGTAAAATGCTCCCAGAGATCAACAAAAGAAAATTGAAGTATATCAGGCACACGAACAGAAACACAAGAGCCGACTTGATGACATCAGTCCTGCAGGGGAGAGTGGAGGCAAAGAGAAAACAAGAAGGCCAGCAAAATCCTTCATGGACAACATTGCTGACGCCTGCAAACTGGGGCTCCATGACATCATACACAGGAACAGAGACCGTGTCGCCTGGCAATCCTTCGTGACAAAGAATGGAGTTCCACCGTCGACCACGGCGATGGAGAGTGATGATGATGATGATGATCACCTAAATCGTATATGATTCTATGTTTTTTCAGGATGAACCGGACTCATCCATCTTCGTTGATCTAAATCAAAATCTACTGCTCTTTATAGTTAATGATGATGATAGATGATGATGAATGATGATGATGATGAAAATAATAATGTAACATAATAATAATATTAAATTTTTATTATTATTATTATCATTACTCATTATTACACTCATTATTATATTATTATTATTATTCATTCATCATCATCATCATTATTATTATCATTATTATTACTATTAATATTGATATTTTTTTTTTTTAAATTTCTATCATTGTCATTATTGATATAAATATGAATAAGGCGTCAAATTTTACTCAAAAACCAAACCAAGGAGCGCACTTTCATTATTCACCAAAGCAATCACCAACAACAGCCAAATCTCCAGGGCACAAAGTACATACAAACTGGAAGGGGGAAGACAGGAGGGAGTACGGCGTGTGACCCCTGACCCAAACTGTCATCCTCCCTCTGTCTGTTTTCAACTCTCTCTCTCTCTCTCCTCTCTCTCTCTCTCTCTCACACACACACACAACACACACACACACACACACACACACACACACAACACACACACCACACACACACACACCTCCTACTCTCTCTCAGAGTGCGGAGGTAGGGTATACTCAAGCCTGTTCGACGAATGACCCTTGACCCAACTTGTCATCTTCTCTGTCACGCACACATATTTTCTCTTTTTATCTTCTAGTTCTTTTACCCAAGACTTCAGAAAGGCAGAAGGCTAATTGGGCTTCAAGGGAGGGACCTGGATAATGAACCTATCTCTTTCTGCCTTGCTCTTTACGATTTTCAACTGCGTGGGATCTTTAGAGTTTCTATTTATATTTCTCCAAGCACAAAGCCATTTGGTGTTCACCTTTCGATCCATAACTACATTTTCAGCTGAAATAAGTAAATGTAGGCCTACTTTTTCACACTAGCGATCTGCATTATCAAACCCCCATCATTCTGCACCATACTGAACAATCCATTGAATGTGTGCGTCAAATAATGTCAAATATACATCAAGACAAATTACAATCTAACTCATATGATTTTTGCTATATACATAATATAATAATAAAGCAGATTTTTAACTTATCATTATCATCATCATCATGTGCCCTGGCCGCATGGCGTTGGCGATCAAGGGCCCTTCATATGCATCTATCACATGTCGCTGCAAGTACATCTCCCACCCTCTCTGTCTTCAGCCACCCTGCAAGTCCGTCCAATATTTTCTGCCTGGGTCTACCTGGTGTTCTCTTTCCCCGTTTCCTGTATAATAATGTAACATCACAACAACAATAATAACAATCAACAATATAATGATGATGATGATATAATAATAATATAATAGATATATATAATAATCATAATAATTAATAATGAACTAATACATTAATACTAATATAACACTAATTTTGTTGTTCGTCCGTCTTCAACGTATGACAGTCATCAGTTTTCATGTGCCGGCTGTGACATGATGATGTGCCGATTCGTGCGTGGAAGCTCGGCCGCAGATGAGATACATGTGTGTTCTACTGGATTCTGGACTTGGGAGTTGGCTCGGGAATTACGCAGCTCTCGTTTCTTTTGTGCTCCACTGATCCTGCTTTGTTCGTAGGAGGCGGCACCTTCGCCAACGCAGCTCCTCCATGATGAGTGGTCTTTTCAGGTCGGTTTGCGCTTGGGTTATCCAAGAGCGTGCGCACATTCCATGTGCCGATAGTGAGCGGAGTCACCGAGAGTTTTTTTCTTTGTTTTTCGATCGCATGAGTGGGATCCCCCGCCTGCCGCGGTAAGCAAGCCAGGTTTTCCAGACCTGCCACTTCGCCACTCGCAAATCGCCTTAGGACTCCAGTTTTAGTGATGCCTTGACTTGCGCGTGAATTGGATTATAGTGAGGGAGAGTTGCGCAGATCGTCAACCTCACTCTCTCGTCCCGAACCATCGTGATCCAATGGCAAGACATGATCAAGACGACTAGCGATGGGTAGGGATGCAGTGGATGGCCAGAGTGTCCTATTGTGCCTCACAATGCCCTGTTGACGCTCCACAGCGCCGTTGCTACAACTGCCTTTCTGCCCATTGAACCACAGGAGTAGTTTCTTCCGCGCAGTCCGCCAGATGTAGATTTTGAAGAGACTAGGTAGGCAAGCCCTAGCGAATGTTCCCGTACACTGGATTTGGATGCTATTAGTCTGGGACTATTATATATACATATAATGTTTCTGATCACAACAGTTGTTAGTCGTTATAATTATATTATATTATATTATATTATTTTTATATTATATTATATTATATTATATTATATTATATTATATTATATTATATTAATTATATATATTATATTATATTATTATATTATATTATATTATATTATATTATATTATATTATATTAAATATATAATTAATTATTATATTATATTGTATTGCATTACTGTCACAAACAAGTTACAATTGTCATAAGGGATATCTGGAAATAATGAACAAAAGTCGTATTTATTGTTGCCTGCTGACCAGCTTATAAGGGTTTCACATTGTCAACACTTGAGCCTAGTTGCAGACCCTTTTCTCAAATGTAAAACGAGATAATCAAACCATACAGAAAGTATCCCTTATATATAAAGGCAATGAAGTATCAACTGGATGATAATTTTATTGTTTCCTAAAATTTGCACCACTTTTAAATTGATCAATATATTTTACTGATTTAAAGAAAGAACATTTCTCATCTCTCTCCAGTACGACTTTATCAACTGACAACTTTTCCTAGATCATTGACAAACCAACTTTTATAATCCCACTAGCAAAACCCTTCTTGACTACATCTGTATCACAGAACAACAAAACGTTAGTAAAACAATACGTAGTTCTCAACAGTTACAGTGATCATTTTCCTGCTGGATGTTCATCACCTACAAGGGGTTTGGATTGTCAACGCTTGGATCTAGCTGGAAACCACTCTCTCAAACTGAAAATGAGATAATTAAACCATATATAAACAAATATCCCCTACACATAAAGGCAAACAAAAATATCAGTTATTCAGATAATGAATTAGTTAAGATTGCACCACTTGCAACTGCTTCAACACATTCTCTTAATTGGCAGAGAAAGAACATTTCTTTCCCTGTTTTGATTATTTACCTTCCTCAGCCATCGCTGACATTTCCCAGATCATTGACAAACCAACCCTTGAGCTCCCACCAGCAAAACTCTTCTTGACTACATCTATATCACAGAAAAAGAAAACTAAACATAAAGTAAATCAAAATATACGTAATTCTGAGTGGTTGCAGTGATCATCTTCGCACATGCCTTGATTGGAAAAGAAATGAAAATTCCCAAATGATTCAACAAATACTTGCCAAATTCAGTGAAAGCAATTCCTTCACTGATCTCATAAATCGTCTATCCCATCTCTTCCTAGAGTCTATGACAACAATCTTGAAGAACAATGATCAGCACTTTAAATTAAGTTTTTGGTAATTGTGCACCGAACAAAACCAACAGTTAAGACAAACTACCCAATCTAAGCGAACGAGATGAGGCTACACAGAGCAGAGAGAGAGAGAGAGAGAGAGAGAGAGAGAAGAGAGAGAGAGAGAGAGAGAGAGAGAGAGAGAGAGAGAGACTCACATACAATGAACTCCCAAGGAAAGGCAAAGGCAAAGGCAAGTCGTGCGATAAAGACGGTGTCTCTGTGACGTAAGCAGGACCCTCTTAACTTTGCAACACTGCTCGTCCCTGGCTCACGCATTCAACACCTGGGCCTGCATTGCGGCGCTCACACATCAACACCTGGGCCTGGCGTTGCTGGGCTCACCATTCAACACGCTGGGCCTGGCAGTTGCTGGGCTCACACATTCAACACGCTGGGCCTGGCGTTGCTGGGCTCACACATTCAACACCTGGGCCTGGCATTTGGCTCACATCAACACCTGGGCCTGGCCATTGCTTGGCTCACGCATTCAACACACTGGCCTGGCATTGGGCTCACGCATTAACACACTGGGCCTGCCATTGCTGGGCTCACGCTTCAACACACTGGCCTGGCATTTATGGTCACGTTTCACACTCCTGGCCAGCGGCTCACTTTTCAAAGCTATTTGTTCGCTATTGTAAATCAATATAGTCATTATCACCAACTGTCAACTGTCCTCTTTGGTCATCATACTTTATAAAGCGTCGTTTAAAATAAATTATACATAGTCATCATATACATGTTAGGACTGTAAATTTATATTTTAGTACAAATAAACGAATTTTGTTGTGTATTTTTTCATTTTAAAAATGACTCCCCTCCCCCTCCCCCCTTCTTTTTTTTTTGTTGCTTTTGTTACACTTGGTGATAACATTTAAACATTCTGCCTTAGATTAATGTTTGTTTTCGTTTTTTTGTTATTTTGTTTTTTTTTTTTTGCTCTGATTGTTTTGTTTTTGTTTATTCTAGTCATTTGTTTGTTTAGTCATTTACTCATTTCTTTCAGGATTGGTTTTGCTTCTCATTATTTTCTGATTTCTGTCATTTTTATCACTTTTTGTGACGTCAGGTTATGTCAGTCTTCATTCTATAAGGAGTCCCCTACAGTTTTAGAATAATAGTGTACCTCCCCACCCACCCACCCACCCCCTCTCTCTTTCTTTCTCTATCGCTCTGCTATCAAAAGAACAAATGAACTAAGATACTAAATGAATAAACTGTATTGTGAAATCTCCTTTTTGCACTCTTTTCAACACTTTTCATAAGAACAAACAATATAAACACAAGCAAACGACTGAAATCAGGAAAATATCATAGTTTTTCTTACCCATTAGTTTCCCAATAGCACTAAACATTCTTTAAATTTTAATAAATCAGTTAAAAAATCAAGGAGATAACAGTCACACTCATTGTTTTTACGCAGTTAGCTGCAGTAGTCAGATTACAGGACCTTGCCATACTGTACTGGACCCTATAATCTTTTGCCAATGTTCTTATCATTCCTGACATTATTGATATAACAGTTTAAAACAATGGGACAACTTCCAATTCATATATTCCCTGATTGTCTGAATTTGTGACTGTTGACTAAAAGAACGATACATTTTTTGTGTGTGGAAAAAGCCCATCAGAAATTGCTTAGAAATTTGTTTTTTTTTAATACTTAGTTCACAGACACGTACACTCATACATACAGTCATGCATACCACAGGTCAATTTAATACATCTTCAGGTTTGTTTGTTCCATTACAGAAAACACAAATAACTGCTGTTTGGTAAAGCCTTATTTTTGTGATTCAGTCTTTTGAAGGGGTGGAGGGGAGAATGTCTGTTGCACGTTTTCCCTCTGTCTGTGTCTATCGACGCTTCATACCAAAATAAACCACCAACACACTTTTATTCGAGTAAGTATAGTACTTTTAGGTCACACTGTACCTATCTTACAGCTCGTTCTGCTTGTCCACACACGTAACATAAACATAAAAAAACATACAAAAGTAAAACTTACATTTAATAAAACTAAAATGAATCATAAATCATGCATTACAAACAAACAAAAAGTATAGTGTAAGACGAACACTGAAAACAAACACAGTTGGGGCTGGAGGGAAGTGATAGATAATGACAAAATGACTGAAATGTTTTTGTGTGCATGAGCTAAGAATGTGAAAATGATGACTTATAGGGTGGAAGTGGTCAAAAGGCCAGGGGTTGAACCCACAATCCTTACATTATGACCATGGCACTCTGACAACTGAGCTCGTGGGCCCCAGTCAAAACAACAAAGGCTGTCATAGCATGAGAGAAAGAGAAAGTTAACCAAAAAGTAATTTTTGAGGGAGCTCATATATGTTTACAACCTTTATGTACGCTTCTGCTTGATGACGTGATTTTAACAGAGGGTTCTGTCATACCATAAGGTTCTTGCAATTTAGTTTACAGACAGTTATATTTAAATTTACGTTACTGAAACAATGGCATTGTCGTGTCCTCTCTAATGAATTTACAGAGTTCTGTCTTGAAATGCCAGCTTTCAGCTGTTTCTACATCTGATTACATAGGTGTGGTGGACGTTGATGGTGAGAATGATGGTGGATCTTTCAACCATGGTCATTCTTCTAGGTTAGCCTGGAGAAGTACATCTCTAGCAGCGTTGATTGTGAACTTTTCTATTCTCTATAAAACCGTTGAAAATCAGATTGTTTCACATCTTGCCTGTACTATCACTCTGGTCTAAGAGGGTCTGCTCATTTTTACTGAAAGAGGGGGGATGGGAAGGAATTGGGAGAACTATTCTACTGATCAGTGAGTATTGAGGGGGTAGGGGTTGGATGGAGAATAGTGGTTCAAAAATGGAGTTGTTCAAGGGTGATGGTGGGAGACAGTGATCATTGGTATTGAAGAGGATGGGGGAAAAAAGGAACACAAGTGATTCAAAAGTGGACAGGATCAACTTAGAGGATGGTAGTCACTGTCAGTGGGTGTTTGATGTTGAAGGAGATAAGGGAGGATGATAGAAAAGTGGTTCAAAATAGAGACATAATAAAGTTTCATGTGCTGACATTGCTTTCAAGGGCCTCTGTAGCTCACTTAGTTGAGCGTCGGATTCACATGCTTATGGTTGTGGGTTCGAATCCTGGGATGCACTACATTAAAACTGGCCTTCTCACTGTCCCATCTTAACATCATCGTTGTTCTGGTGGTGTCAGTATAGGATTAAATAAGTCTCCCTTCCCCCACTTCCCTGGGATGGTTATCACCGTCGGCCATATCACCTGAGGTGGGTACTGACGTAAAAACTAAACCAAATCAATCAGTTTTCCATTGCGTGTATTGCCTTGAGAGTCTGGATGTAATCAACTCTTACAAGATCAGAAACATGTAAGTCAGATGATTGGAGGTGGAGTTGACTGACATCAAATATCGCCGGTGTATGTCACCTTAGTTTAGATGACTCATTCTCAACCCGCAATCCACAAGCTCTTCCTTGGATAACAATGTACATGAAATGTAATATATGTGTATTTTCAAAACATGTCATAAGCTCCTGCACTCAAACTTCACAATTGAATATAGCCTGTCATGGTGGGGGCCATAATATGTCGATTTAGTTGTTACTCCTTTAGGTGTCAATTTTCCCATTTATCATTGATGAAGAGCGTACTGCCAATGGGGCATGTATTTTTGTGGAGTTGAAAATGTATCCTGTATTGGATTTAAAATGTTTGTAATATGTTCAAGATTTCCCTTGAACAGAAAAAAAATGTTGTGTTGTCGATATATATATATATATATATATATAAAGACAGAAAGACAAACCATTTCATTCACTGCTGATCCATGTACATACATCACAAGCCACCTTATCTTGAAAGTAACCACTGTTACAGAAAAAATCCACATACATGGAAGGGAAGCAGTAGACTTAACTAGCGTCATGTATGAATAATGAAGTCAGTGACTCGTTTCCATCAACCCAAAACAAAGAAAGATGGGCAGACAAAGTGTCCTACAGGGCCATTCACATACCAGGCCCCTTGACAAGACGTACACAAAGAAACAACAGTGACCAGGGTTGTTTTGCTAGAGGCACAAATTACAGAGATTGTGACGAGACTTGTTTTGCTAGAGACAAATTATACAGAGATTACCAAAGTCAAAACTTCATCCATCAGTGCACACGCATGGCATGTTCACAACCACACAACCACAAAATGTTTGGGGCGTGCCTGCCCAAACTTCCAGCAGCCCCCCTCCCCCACCTCCAAGCAATAGGTTGTAGTTCACCAAAGATAAGTAGTTATTTACAGATGGCATGTGACAAAGTTCTGATCTACTCTGAGAGTAGTAGGACTTTAAACTCAACAGAACAGAACGAACAGTTGCTGACAGTCGTGTAAGAGAGAGAGGGAGAAAAAAGAGAGAGAGAGAGAGAGCGAAAGAGAGAGAGAGAGAGAAAGGGAGAGAAGTGGAAGAGGCTTAACATGTTTGTTTTGTTTTTGTTCATTTGTTTGATTACCATTTATGTTTCATTAATTTGTTTTTCTTTTTGACCTAGTGAGTTTTGTCCTTTGATGCGTATCACACGTGAAGTGTCAGCACAACACATATGCTTCTCCATCTGCTTAAAGTATAATAAAAATTCTATTTCTTGTCTGATTTCTGTTGTATTCTTTAAAATGGTGATTGTTATATTTTTCATTCTTTAACATAATAAATAAAACACTTTTAATTGGATTTCCTTTCGCAGGCCAAGTCAGGCATGTATGAGAACCTTTTTGTTAAGCACTTCAATAAACTCTTAACACATGTAATATACCATAACCAAACCAAAACTAAACAGAAAGGTGTAGTAATTGATTACCCTTGCATGAATGTCTTCCCTTCCTTTCATTTAATGACAAAGGGTTTGAACCGTTTTTGCAATGGTAGTAGATACAATAATGGCTTGCCGTGCACGAATCTGCCTTTAGTGGGGACAAACATGCCCCTGTTGTCTCTACTCTCGAGTGTTTTTACACGTGGTTTTCTTTGCTGTTGTTACTTCCTGGGATGAGTACTAGGGATACATAACAGCCATTGTGGCTCTCAAAATGCAGGAGAGACTGTTCCCATGAGGCTCAGCACTTGTTCTGTTCTGTTTTGTTGAGTTTATAGTCCTACCACTCTCAGAGTAAATGAGGACTACCTATAAGAATGTTGCTGAAAGAAGCCTTAAACATTTTGGTTGCACTGTGGGATACTGATGCTATTGTCGGATTCTAGGCTCAGCACCTCAGATGCAAAAGTTTTTACGTGCCATTCCACAAGTGCAGCTAAGCTTGGAAAGACTTTAAGTAAACATCAAAGAAAGAAGTGAAAAACGATGCTGATCTTCACCACTCAATTGTCGTGGGTAGTAGTTGGCATAAAAGAAACCGATGGAAGGCAAGGGGAAACCACCATCGTAGTTTTCGATGTGGTGTGGTGTTGTGTGGTGTGGTGTGGTGTGGTGTGATGATGTGATGATGTGATGATGTGATGATGTGATGATGTGATGTGAAGTGATGTGAAGTAATGTAATGTGATGTGATGTGATGTGATGTGATGTGATGTGATGTGAAGTGATGTGATGTGGTGTGGTGTGGTGTGGTGTTGTTGTGGTGTGGTGTGGTGTGGTGTGGTGTGGTGTGGTGTGATGTGATGTGATGTGATGTGGTGTGGTGTGGTGTGGTGTGGTGTGATGATGTGATGATGTGATGTGATGATGTGATGATGTGATGTGATGATATGATGTGATGATGTGATGTGTGTGATGTGTGTGTGATGTGTGATGTGATGATGTGATGTGTGATGATGTGATGTGATGATGATGTGATGATGTGATGGTGTGTGTGATGTGTGATGTGTGATGATGTGATGTGATGATGTGATGTGATGATGTGATGATGTGATGATGTGATGTGATGTGATGATGTGATGATGTGATGTGATGATGTGATTGATGTGATGTGATGATGTGATGTGATGTGATGTGATGATGTGATGATGTGATGATGTGATGTGTGATGTGATGTGTGATGTGATGATGTGATGATGTGATGTGATGATGTGATGTGATGTGATGTGATGTGATGTGTGATGATGTGATGATGTGATGTGTGATGTGATGATGTGATGTGTGATGTGATGGTGATGTGATGTTGATGTGATGTGATGATGATGTGTGATGTGTGATGTGATGTGATGTGATGTGGATGTGATGTGATGTGTGATGGTGATGGATGATGTGAGTGTGATGTGATGATGTGATGTGATGATGTGATGTGATGTGATGGATGTGAGTGATGTGATGTGATGTGATGATGTGATGTGATGTGATGTGATGTGATTATGTGTGATGTGATGTGATTGATGTGATGTTGATGTGATGTGATGATGTGATGAGTATGTGATGAGGATGTGATGATGTGATGTGATGAGTGATGTGATGTGGATGTGATGTGATGATGTGATGATGTGATGTGATGATGTGATGATGGATGATGTGATGTGATGATGTGATGTGTGATGTGATATGATGTGATGATGTGATGTGATGTGTGATGTGATGATGTGATGTGATGTGTGATGTGATGTGATGTGATGTGATGTGATGTGTGTGATGTGATGTGATGAGTGATGGATATGTATGTATGAGTATGGTATGGTATGGTTATGTTATGTTATGTTATGGTTATGGTATGGTATGGTATGGTATGGTATGTTATGGTATGGTATTGTATGGTATGGTGTGGTATGGTTATGGTATGGTATGGTATGATATGGTATGATATGGTATGATATGATATGATATATGATATGATATGATATATGATATGTATGATATGATATGATATGATATGATATGATGATATGATATGATATGATATGATATGATATGATATGATATGATATGATATGATATGATATGATATGAATATGATATGATATGAACTGGATCCTCTTCCAGGTTCTCTCTACTCCGACTGTCTCCCTACTCTCCTCCCATTCATCACTGACATCATCAACACTTCTCTTCAAACTGGAATTGTCCCAGATTCTTTCAAGTCTGCTATTGTTCACCCTCTCCTCAAGAAACACAATTTAGACCCAAATGAACTGAAAAATTACCGGCCTATCTCTAATCTCTCTTTCTTGTCAAAACTCCTTGAAAAAGTCGTCCTCAACCAGCTGAACTCTCACCTGTCTGTCAATAATCTCCTCAATCCTTTCCAGTCAGTCTACCGCCAGTGCCATAGCACTGAAACTGCCCTACTACACATTCTCAACAATCTCCTCCTTGCAACTGATACTGGCAAAGTCTCTCTCCTCACACTCCTTGATCTGTCTGCAGCCTTTGATACCATTGACCATGGTATTCTCATTTCTAGACTTCATCATACTTTTGGCATCTCTGACATTGCTCTCTCCTGGTTCACTTCATATCTATCAAACAGAAAACAAACTGTTCTCAACAATGGCACTTACTCTCAACCTGCATACCTGACCTGTGGTGATCCACAAGGATCTGTCCTTGGCCCTGTTCTTTTCACTCTTTATACCTCCCCCCTGTCCACCATCATCAACTCCCACTCTATAAAACACCACTTCTATGCTGATGACACCCAACTTCAAGACAGTGACTCACCTGATAATTTACAGCGCTGTTGACTCGCACCACTGAGTGTTACTCGGACATTAAGAACTGGATGACGTTCAACAAACTTCAGCTTAATGACGACAAGACAGAAGCTATCCTCATTGGCACCCGTCAGAAACTTTCTCAGCTGCCTCCTCTTTCTCTCCCATTATGTAACACATCAGTCCCAATTTCTGATTCAGCTAAAAACCTTGGTGTCTGCATTGACTCTACCCTCTCCATGAACAACTTTGTTTCTCAAACTGCCAGATCTGGCTACTATCATCTCCATCGTATAAGCCTGATCAGGAAGTATCTCTCTGTCGAAACAACTGCAAAACTCGTTCTCTCCTTCATAATGTCTTGCATTGACTATTGCAATTCACTCCTGTCTGGTCTTCCTGCCTCCACCATTCACATCCTACAGCGCATTCAAAACAATGCTGTACGCCTTGTACTCAAAAAGAAAAAAAAGCTGACCACATATCTCCTCTCCTAGAACAACTTCACTGGCTCCCTGTATCAAAGCGCATACAGTACAAACTAGACACCATGTGCTACAAAAGCCTCAATAACGCAGCCCCCGATTACCTGTCAAGCCTACTTGAGATCTATCTTCCCTCACGTACCCTCCGTTCTGCCTCCGATCCTCGACTTTTCGCTTTCCACGCACTAAGTTCAATACCTATGGTCCACGAGCCTTCTCTGTTTCTGGTCCACTCTCCTGGAACAAACTTCCTCTCTCAGTCCGTCAGCAACCTACTTTTGTCTCCTTCAAGTCCGCTCTCAAAACTCACCTTTTCTCCTCCGCATAAAATCCTAACCTCACTCAACCCCCCTCTGCAGCCTGTCTCCACTCGGAGGGGAATCACTTTGTTATAATATATAATTGTATATGATATGCTATCTATAATTTTCCATTGCTTTTATTTTTGCTTTTATTGTTTTTATTCTTTCTCCCCATTTATAGCCATGCGTGTGTGTGTGTGTGTGTGTGTGTGTGTGTGTGTGCGTGCGTGTGTGTGCGTGCGAACGTGCGTGCGTGCGTGCGTGTGTGTCTGTTTCAGCGCTTAGATTTGATTTTGTCGAGATTTTGCGCTATATAAATATTGTAATTATTATATTTATTATATGATATGATATGATATGATATGATATGATATGATATGATATGATATGATATGATATGATATGATATGATATGATATATGATATGATATGATATGATATGATATGATATGATATGATATGATATGATATCATTAGCAACAACAACAACAATAACAGCAAAAACAACGACGACGACAACGAACACACAACAGCAACATCAAAGAGCAACAACAACAACAACAACAACAACAGCAGCAGCAGCAGCAACAACAACAACAACAACAACAGCAGCAGCAGCAACAACTACAATAGCACTAAAAAACAAAGGAACACCAACAACATTATCATCAACAACAACAACAGCAGTCAGTAGCAACAGCAGCAGCAGCAGCAACAGCAACAACAGCAGAAGCAACAACAACAGTAACAACAATAATAACAACAACAACAATAACACTATCGACAATAACAACATCAACAAGAACAACGTCATCATCATCAACAACAACAACGACAACAATAACAGCAATAACAAAAACAACAACAGCAGCCAGAACAACAACAACGACATCAGTCACAATAACAACAAGAATAACAACAACAACAAAAATTTCATCACCAACAATAACAACAACAACAACAACAGCAACAGCAGCAGCAACAACAACAACAACAGCAGCAGCAAGAATGATAACAACAACAACAACAACAGCAAACCATGTCTGATATCAGTCTGTCAAACTGAATTCCGAAAAGGTTAGAAGAATAGTTCTAGCTGTTTGTAATTAAATGTTTTGCAGCATGCGTGTTTGTAGTGTATGTGCGTATTGTGTGTGTGTGTGTGTGTGTGTGTGTGCGCGCGCGCGTGCGTATGTGTGTGTATGTGTGTTTGTGTGTAGTGTGTGTGTGTGTATGTGCGTGCATATATGTGTGTATATGTGTGTATGTATGTGTGTTTGTGTGAATGTGTGTGTGTGTGTGTGTGTGTGTATGTGTGTGTGTGTGTGTGTGTGTGTGTGTGTGTGTGTGTGTGTGTGTGTGTGTGTGTGTGTGTGTGTAGTGTGTAGTGTATGTGTGTGGGTGTATATGTGTGTCTGTGTCTGTGTGTGTGTGATTTGATTTTGATTTTTGATTCATTTTTGATTGATTTGGTTAAGGTTTTACGTTGACACACACCTCAGGTAATATGGCCAACGGGGACAACCATCCCAGGGAAGATACCACAGACATGTTATATAATGTCTATGCAAGAAACACAGGGTACACTACAAATACTGGTTGAAGTGCAAACGTGTACAGTGTCATCTCTTTGGCGTACTACGACGAACGGGTCTATTGTTGCTCGGGTGGGCTCAAGAGGGGCACCTAACGGTGGACATTTTGTATTACTGCGCATGCGTGGCGGTAAAAGGGAAGAACGAGTAGGCCTACCTACAGAAAGTTCTCACACTCACAACCTTGCGGAAGAATACCGTAATAGCATGACTTACATGTTCAAGTTTTTCAATGTCAGAAGTAAAAGTATATTACATTTTTATTTAGGGTAAAACTGATCACATCAAATTGATACAGCTGTGGGGTAACAACTTATCCCCCAAATGTATAAGGATCTTTAATGCTTTCTCTTCCATACCGGCGAACTACTTTTCGATGCGTGAAAATTTGGTTGTAAACAGAACGGACCAATAGTTGGCGGTGGATTTGTGGTTCGATCTATAGTACATTGGTCAGCTACCTATCATACGTCATTCGCAAGGGAGTCTTCACAGAGACAAGGACGAAGGAGACGAGAATTCGTTATTTACCAAAACTTAAGTGACTTTGCAATGGAATTTGATGGTGAATGGTTGGTCACTCCAATGGAATCTGATGGTGAAAGGTTGGTCACTGCAATGGAATTTAGTGGTGAATGGTTGGTCACTCCAATGGAATCTGGTGAAAGGCTGGTCACTCCAATGGAATTGGATGGTAAATGGTTGGTCACTCCAATGGAATCTGATGGTGAGTGTTTCTTCTTGTGTGTGTATTTCTGTGTATAATCGTATTTCTTTGCCAGTTTGCAGTACTTTGGCTGGTAGTTTCATCGGCCATCTCTTGTTTATCTCTTGTTATCATAGTAGTGATTTTGTCATCATAGTCGAGGCTAATTGCTGGTGTTGGTAGAACAAGTGGTTTAGTGACTGAGGTTTTTAATTGACAATGAACATGTAGGAATATACGGTTTAGTAAATATCTAGTTTTTATATTTCTTCTCATTCGGCTCGTTCTCTTCTTGAAATTGGACAACACATTTTCGTCTGTGTCTCCTTCGACAAGGAATGCTTTGAATCGTTGGCAGTAACTTTTGGTGGAAATAATAGAAACGATGATGCTTTTATCTTTCTGTCTTTATTTAGTATATTTACTGTTGTTTGTTTCTATTTAGGGTCTATTCATCTTAGTTGTGTGCTTATTTTATTCATCTGTGTGTTTTACTTAGGCTTACTTGGTTTATTTTATTATTCATTTATTTATATTTATTCATTTATTTATCGTAGAAGCGAAAAGGATAATTACAAGATATACGTTTTAGAAATGTACTGTCGTGCAAGCGTTTTAGAGGCACCTCGAGCAGTCCTGAGTGATGTTTGATTCAATGTTAACCCTTTAAATGTACAAAATATATAGGCCTTGTTAAAATTAATGCACAGAGACCAAGACACATACCAATTCATTAAAAAAAAAATTTAAGAGCAGTTTTCATACAGTAAAACATATAGCATTAGGCCTGATGAATATGACTATAAATGTTAAAATGACCGGTTTTCCTACAAAAGCACTTGTAGAACTTTCTAGATATATGTAGACTGTTGAGATGTCTATTTGCTGACCATCTCATTGAAACAGATGCTGACCTACTTGAAATCGTCGTGTGTGAAATTTTGCAGCTTTCACTTTATTCCACACGAGTTTGGGCAGTGTTGTTAACCCTTTGAGTTCCGCACCCTATTCACCAACTGTAAAGAAAAAAAACTTAACCCATTGATTCCCTTCACCCTATCCACCAGCTTCCTGCCAGGAATCAAATTAGATTAAATCGACTTAAACTCAAGCAAAACAAAAAAGAGAAAACTTGATAACCGTGTATAAGAATCTTGAACGCTTGCTCTTCCATACCGGCGAACTACTTTTCGATGCGTGAAAAGCCTGCCGTTTTTTCTGACCACCTGCGTGGGATGCAGTTGAGTGAGGACGGATTAAACAGAATGGTCGCGCCATTGCGCAACTTCACCTTTACGCGTTATTTGTTTGCCAACGACTTGTGATCCCTGGACCTTGGCAGACTGGGAACAATGAGACAATCGCGTAAATGGGAAGGCAGAGTCTATTTGCTTTCACACACACAACACACACACACACACACACCCCACACACACACACCACACACACACCACACACACACACACACACACACACACACACACACTCACACGATACGTACTGTCACTGATTTAGATAGGTCCCATATCACCTGAGGGTTGTGTCCACGTAAAAACTGAACAAAACCAAACAGACGATTAAGTGTTTACACACACACGTAACACACAAGGCATACACACGTTGAGGACCCCAGTAGCCTCAGTCGGTTGGAGCGTCGGTTTCACACGCTGATGGTTGTGGGTTCGAAGCACGGGGTGTGCTACATTAACCCTTTGACTCCCGCACCCTATCCATTAGCTGCAAAAACTTAACCCTTTGACTCCCTCACCCTATCCACCAGCTTCCTGCAAGCTGGTGGATAGGGTGAGGGAGTCAAAGGGTTAAGTTCTTGTTTTACTAGTATGGTTGACAATGCAGGATGCTGGTGGATAGGGTGAGGGATGTCAAAGGGTTAAAACTGGTCATCTCACTGTCCCATCTTAACATCATTGTTGTTCTGGTGGTGTCCGTATAAGATTAGATAAGTCCCCCTTCCCTCACTTCCCTGGGATGGTTATCGCCGTCGGCCATAATTATCACTTGAGGTTTGTGTCGACGTAAACACTGAACTAAACCAAACACACACACACTCCCCCCTCCCCCCACACACACACATTGAAGGCATCAGTAGCTCAGGTGGTTGAGCGTCGGATTCACATGCTGATGGTTGTGGGTTCGAATCCCGCGGTGCATTATATCAAAACTGGCTCTCACTGTCCCATCTTAACATCATTGTTGTTCTGGTGGTATCAGTATAGGATTAGATAAGTCTGCCTTTCCCAATGTTTCCCTGGGATATTATCGTCAGGCGTTATACATACAAGCTAGACGTGCGAATGTGTACAGTATACGATTACGCGATATGAAGTTCTAAACAAACAGTTCAATTCATTGATTATTTTGCTTTATTATGTGATGTTGCAGGTCAGACCTCTGAAACACAGAGCTGCAGCACAGCAACAAAAAAACACAGCAGAGCAGCAGCAGCAGCAGCAGCAGCAGCAACAGCATTTTACCTTCATTGGGCGCAAAGAAGCGTGTGTGCTTTGCTGAACAGGCAAAAGTCTACTTGTTTGATAGGATGCGGGTGTTTGACAGAATCCCAATGGGCCCGCCAGAAGACTTCAAACTTGGTATGTGGGCTCTTTGTCGGTGTGGTGTGTGTGTGTGTGTGTGTGTGTGTGTGTGTGTGTGTGTGTGTGTGGTGTGTGTGTTGTGTGGTGTGTGTGTGTATGTGTGTGGTGTATGTGTGGGTGTATGTGTGTGTTGTGTGTGTGTGGTATGTGTGTGTGTGGGTGTGTGTGATGTGTGTGTGTGTGTGTGTGGTGTGATGTATGTGGTGTGTGTGTGTGTGTATGTGTGTGTGTGTGTGTGTGTATGTTGTGTGTGTGTGTGGTTTGTATGTGTGTGTTGTGTATGTATGTGTGTGTGTATGTGTGTGTGATGTGTGTAGTGTGTGTGTATGTATGTTTGTGTGTGTATGTGTGTGTGTGTGTGTGTATGTATGTGTGTATGTGTTGTGATGTGTGTGTGTGTGTATGTGTGTGTGTGTGTATGTGTGTGTGTAGTGTGTGTGTTGTATGTGTGTGTATGTGTGTGTGTGTTATGTGTGTGTATGTGTGTGTGTGTGTATGTATGTGTGTGTATGTATGTGTGTGTAGTGTGTGTTGATGTTGTGTGTGTATGTATGTGTGTGTGTATGTGTGTGTTGTGTGTGTGTGAGTATGTGTGTGTGTGTATGTGTGTGTGTGTGTATGTAGTGTGTGTGTATGTTGTGTGTGTGTGTGTGTGGTGTGTGTGTGTGGTGTGTTGTGTGTATGTGTGTGTATGTATGTGGGTGTAAGTGTGTTGATGGTGGGAGTTGGGGTGTGGTGTTGTGTGAGTGTGTGATGTGTGATGTGTGGTGTGTATGTCGGGTCGAAGAGGAAGACTCATCATCCTCACACAGTCAATACAATGCATTGAGATACAACAACACGATGAAACCCACACAAAGCCAATCACACCTAACCCACACAAGCCAATCACACCTAACCCACACAAAGCCAATCACACTAACCACACAAGCAATCCAACTCATCATCATATCAGGTGCCTGCCGCATGGCGTTGGCGACCATGGACTTCCAACCATCTCTATCTCTCGTTGCACCCAGCATCTCCCCCACCCTATTCATCCGCAGCCACTCTGCAAGTCCGTCCAGCATTCTCTCCCTGGGTCTACCTGGTGCTCTCTTTCCCTCCAGCTTTCCTGTTGTGACCAGGTGCTCCAAATCCCCCTTCCTCATAAAATGGCCTATAAATGTTGCTTGTCTTTTCCTAATCTTCCTTATGAGTGATATTTGTGTCTGCCTCCATCAAGAGTGTCTCGTTTGTTTTCTTTGCTGTCCATGGAACTCTCAACATTCTTCTGAGAAACCACATCTGGCTGCCTCGATCCTGCTCTGGCTTTGCTTGCTGACTGTCCACGCCTCGCATCTGTACAACAGTATTGGTTCTATATAACATTCAAGGACTCTCTTTCTGATGTTAATTGATAGGCATTTGTTGGTAAGAATGCTTGTCATCTTCTTGAATGCTGTTTTGGCTTGGCCGATTCTCCCAGCTATTTCCGATGTGCTTCTGCCGTCTGATGAAATGACCGTTCCCAGGTATTTGAACTTATTAACCTGTGTCAAGGTTGTGCCATTTGTTTTTATTTTGCATGAGGGGATTTCATGTTTTTTACTGATCACCATGACTTCAGGGCTTCCTGCTGTTTAGTTCCAACCCCTTACCTTTGCTTTCTGTTTCTAGTATATTCACAAGGTTTTGTTAGGTCCCTTTCATTTTCTGCAATTAGCAAAGGTGTCATCTGCGTACCGAATGTTGTTTATCATTTTCCCTCCAACCTTTTAACCCGGGTCTTCTTCTAGGTTTCTCATGATGTTTTCGCTATATAGTGAAAACAGATCTGGTGACAAAACACAACCTGTCTGACTCCTCTTTTGATGTTTTGAAAAGAGCTTATATTGTTTTCTATTCTCATTGCAGCTTTTGTTCCCAGTACACATTCCTGATTATTCGTAGATCTTTTCCACCTAACCCACACAAAGCCAATCACACCTAACCCAGTCTGCAGTTTGTTCAAGAGGGATTCATCGCACTCGGACAATTCCATAGGTGCTCCATCCAAATCTGCCAAGAATTTATCTGGCATACTCCCTAATTATCATCATCAAGTGCCCTGCCACATGGCGTTGGCGATCATGGCCCTCCATATGCATCTATCCTCGTTGCCCCAAGCACATCTTCCACCTCTCTGTCCTCAGCCACTCTGCAAGTCTTTCCGATATGTTTTTCCTGGGTCTACCTGGTGCTCTCTTTCCCCCCCAGCTTTACTGTTGTGACCAGGTGCTCTAAAATCCCCTTTTTCCCCATAAAATGGCCAAAAGAAATGTTTTCCTGTCTTTTCCCCAATCTTCTCTATGAACGATCTTCTTGTGTCTGCCTCCATCAAGACCGTCTCGTTTGTTTTCAATGCTGTCTATGGAAACTCATTCTTTTAGAAACCACATTCGGCTGCTCAAA
>JAPXFY010002256.1:10000-28531 GCA_030674185.1 Monoplex corrugatus
GTGTGTTACTGGCTGGCTGTGAGGGTCAGTGTGTTATTGTCTGTCTGTGAGGGGCCAGTGTGTTATTTCCTGTCTGTGAGGGGTCAGTGTGTTATTGTCTGTCTGTGAGGGGTCAGTGTGCTATTCTCTGTCTGTGAGGGGTCAGTGTGTTATTGTCTGTGTGTGAGGGGTCAGTGTGTTATTGTCTGTCTGTGAGGGGTCAGTGTGCTATTCTCTGTCTGTGAGGGGTCAGTGTGTTATTGTCTGTCTGTGAGGGGTCAGTGTGCTATTCTCTGTCTGTGAGGGGTCAGTGTGTTATTGTCTGTGTGTTAGGGGTCAGTGTGTACAGTGTGGTAACTGTCTGTCTCTCTGCTTGTCTGTCGTTATGTCTGTCCGTTTTCTCTCTCTCTCTCTCTCTCTCTCTCTCTCTCTCTCTATATATATATATATATATATATATGCGTGTGTGTATGTGTGTGTGTGTGTGTGTGTGTGTGTGTGTGTGTGTGTGTGTGTGTGTGTGTGTTCTCGAATGCGTGCGCATGTGCGTGTGTGTTCACGTGTGCGTGCGTGTTTGTGTTTGTCAGTGTGCGCGTTTGTGTGCGTGTGTGTGTGTGTGTGTACGTGTGTCTGTGTATGTGTGTGTCTGAGAATGTGTATCTAGATGTGCGTGTTCGTCGATCTTCTGTCTCTTTGGGAGAGGAGTAGCAGAATAGTTCAGACGTTCGCCTGCCAATAACTAAACGAGATGTTCCAGGGTTCGCTCCCCGTAGAGGCCTCGACTTTTCTCCTCAGTTTGACCGGAAAATCCAACTGAACGTGTAGTGCTTCGGAAGGGGACGAAAAGCGAGTCGGACCCGTGTGCCTTCTGGCTGCACACGCTAACTTGTGAAAATAGTGAAGAGCTGGGCATTGCCCTGCTTCCTTGATATAAAACTTTGGAGAGATAGGTCGATTTCCCAGGTCCCACCCCTTGAAGACCAATTAGCCTTCTAGCCTTTCTGAAGTCTTGGTCAAAAAGAAGTGAACATGAATATGAATTTGAAGCGAGGGAGAGGGGATGAGCGCCACCCTCGTTGTGCTCGCCCCAGGAAAAGTTGAGGTCTCTGCCACCTCAGTCTCCTACGACCCCAGGGTTATGGAACTATCTAGGTAGGACCTCAGGACCTGGCCAGCCCATGTGCAGGCTTAAGGTTTGTGCCGTGATCATTCTGGATTTTCTCCATCACATGACATCTGTGATAATAGTGCATATGGAATTCATTCCGAGCTCGGAGATATCTTGAGAAGTTGAAACTGAAACTTAGTCTGAAACTGTTTGTGTGTGTTTTTGTGTGTGCTTGTGCGTGTGTTTTTGTGTGTGTGCATGTGCGTGTGTGTTTGTGTGTGTGCATGTGCGTGTGTGTTTCTATGTGTGTGTGCGCAGGCGTGTGTGTGTGTTCGTGTGTGTATGCGCATGGCAGTGTATGAGTATGTATGCCGAGCGCACGTGTGTGTGTGGATATGTGTATGTATGTGATCGAGAGGGGAGGAGAGAGAGGGAAGATAAGAGAGAGTTATCAATAGACATGTTTGCTAAATCATGAGTCTCACCTGTCAGTAATCAACACACCTGTCAGATTGCATCTTTTCACTCTTTGCTTCATTTGTCTTTTTTCTTTAGAAAATAAATTGATATGCTTCACACAGACTGGGTCCAAAACTTTTTTTTTCATTGACGGTTTCAGAACCACACACACACAACCACCACACAACACAAACACACACACACAACACACACACACACACACACAACACACACACACACACACACACACAACACACACACACACACACACACACACACACACACACACACACACACACACACACACACACACACACACACACACACACACACACACACACACACACACACACACACACACACACACAACACACACACACACACACACACACACACACACACACACACACACACACACACACACACACACACACACACACACACACACACACACACACACACACACACACACACACCACAACACACACACACACACACACACACACACACACACACACACACACACCACACACACACACACACACACACACACACACACACACACACACACACACACACACACACACACACACACACACACACACACACACACACACACACACACACACACACACACACACACACACACACACACACACACACACACACACACACCACACACCACACACCACACACACACACACACACACTATATGAATTTTTTGTTAGCCTGTCGAAAAGTCCTATAGCGTATTACCTTTAAAATGTTATTTCACTTGTTCACTGTTATGGTTAGCCAATTCTTAGTTTTATTTTTATTCATTTCTTCTAGATGTTTATTAATTTTGTTTGTTTGTTAGTTTGTTTACATCGTTAATTACGGTAACGTTATTTGTTAGTTTTACCTTCCCTTCCTCGAAAGTTGTTTTGTGGATCATCTTTTCTAAAATCCAAAATTGAAAATTTTCAAATATCCTCTTCACTCCTCCTCTATCATCCCCCCCCCCCCCCACTTTTTCTTTTTCTTTTTTGTGTGTGTCTAAAATCACTTTAGTGAATAGACATTAAATCAAAGACCACCACTACACACACACACGAAACACACTCAGGCATACATATATGCACAGACGCGCGCAGTGGTTCGGAAAAAATAGAAATATGCAAACAAACGCAGATTCTGACATCTGCCCTGTCATGTGTTTGCCTATTAAGTAAATTATATTTGCCGTAAATCCAATACGAACTTGCTAAACACATTGCTGTGTGGTTTATTTGATCAGTATAATTTCTGTGTATTTTGTCGTGTTTTATTTAATTTTATTTGACTTTTTCTTAATTTATTCTTTATATTAAATTCTATTTATTATATTCTCTTATATTGAAATTTGTTAGTTTATTTTGATTTTTTAAAGTTTAGTTTGTTTTGTTTTATTTTGTTTGTTTATTTAATTTGTTCATTTTATTTCATTTTTTTGATCTTGTTATCTCGCATTTGTTGATTTTTCTTTTCTTTGTTGATTTTGATTTCCTTTTCCTCGTTTTTTTTTTTTATAGTCTTTCTGTCTATCTGTTTGTCTGTATATCTCTCATCTGTCTGTCTGTTTGTCTGTCAATCAGTCAATCAGTCAGTCAGTCAGTCAGTCAGTCAGTCAGTCAGTCTGTCCGTTGTGTCTGTCTGTCTCTGTCTGTCTGCCCGTCTCTCTTCTGTCTGTCTGTCGATGTCTGTCCGTTCGTCTGTCTGCCTGTCTGTCTGTCTGTCTGTCTCTCTTTCTCTCCTTGTTTCTCCTGCTCTCTCTCTCTCTCTCTTTTTAAGGCGATTGTTTCACGCCCGGAGTTTCCTCCTCTTCTACCGCCCCCCCCTATCCCTCTGTTCTCCCGCCCCCCCCCTTACCTCACGTCCGGAGTTCCATCTCTTCTCTTGCCCCCCCCCCCCCTCCCATCATCTGGAGTTTCCTTCCTCTCAACTCCGCCCCATCTGGAGTTACTTCTGTGCGTTCTCTGTCCCCCCCCCCCTCCTCCCCATCCGAATTTTACTCCCTCTGTTTCCCCCATCCAGAGTTCCATCCTTCTCCACCTCCTCCCAACAGCTGAACATCCCTCTACCAACCGTCCTGAGTTCCCTCCATCTGTTCTCCCTCCCATCCGGAATTCCCTGTTTCCCTCCAAACCGGGAGTTCCCTCCCTTTTCTCCCTCGCCTCTTCTCTCCCCCTCCACTGGAGTTCCTTCCTCTGTCCCCGCATCCAGAGTTCCCCACCCCTGTGTTCCCTCCCGGGGCCCCCCACCCCCCGTCCGGAGTTCCTTCCGTCTCTTCTCTCCCCCTCCATCTGGAGTTTCTTCCCTCTGTTCTCCCCCCATCCAGAGTTCATCTGTTCAACCCTACGGAGTTTCCTCCCTCTGCTCTCCCTCCTACCTGGAGTTCCCTCCATGCGTTCTGCCCCCATCCAGAGTTCCCTCAAACATTCCCACAAAAACCGCAGTTCCCTCTCTCCCACCATCTAGAGTTCCCTCGCTCTGTTCCCCACCCCCTGGAGTTCCCTCGCTCTGTTCCCCACCCCCTGGAGTTCCCTCGCTCTGATCCCCTTCCTGAGTTCCCTCGCTCTGATCCCCACCCCTTGGAGATCCCTCGCTCTGTTCCCCAGCCTCTGGAGATCCCTCGCTCTGTTCCCCACCCCCTGGAGTTCCCTCGCTCTGTTCCCCACCCCCTGGAGATCCCTCGCTCTGTTCCCCACCCCCTGGAGTTCCCTCGCTCTGTTCCCCACCCCCTGGAGTTCCCTCGCTCTGTTCCCCTCCCCCTGGAGTTCCCTCGCTCTGTTCCCCACCCTCTGGAGTTCCCTCGCTCTGTTCCCCTCCCCCTGGAGTTCCCTCGCTCTGTTCCCCTCCCCCTGGAGTTCCCTCGCTCTGTTCCCCTCCCCCTGGAGTTCCCTCGCTCTGTTCCCCTCCCCCTGGAGTTCCCTCGCTCTGTTCCCCTCCCCCTGGAGTTCCCTCGCTCTGTTCCCCTCCCCCTGGAGTTCCCTCGCTCTGTTCCCCTCCCCCTGGAGTTCCCTCGCTCTGTTCCCCTCCCCCTGGAGTTCCCTCGCTCTGTTCCCCTCCCCCTGGAGTTCCCTCGCTCTGTTCCCCTCCCCCTGGAGTTCCCTCACTCTGTTCCCCACCCTCTGGAGTTCCCTCGCTCTGTTCCCCTCCCCCTGGAGTTCCCTCGCTCTGTTCCCCTCCCCCTGGAGTTCCCTCGCTCTGTTCCCCTCCCCCTGGAGTTCCCTCACTCTGTTCCCCACCCTCTGGAGTTCCCTCGCTCTGTTCCCTCTCCCCTGGAGTTCCCTCACTCTGTTCCCCACCCTCTGGAGTTCCCTTACTCTGTTCCCCTCCCCCTGGAGTTCCCTCGCTCTGTTCCCCTCCCCCTGGAGTTCCCTCACTCTGTTCCCCACCCTCTGGAGTTCCCTCGCTCTGTTCCCCTCCCCCTGGAGTTCCCTCACTCTGTTCCCCACCCTCTGGAGTTCCCTTCCTCCCCCTCCCCAGAGTTCCCTCCTTCCGTTTACCCCAGCTATCCAGAGTTCCCTCCCTCTGTTCCCCCCCCCCAATCTAGAGTTTCCTCCTGTTCTCTCCAACCCAACCTGGAGTCCCTCCTTCTGTTTCCCCATATCCAGAGTTCCTCCCTCTGTCCCTCTCCCCCCTCCCAGTTCCCTCCCGTTTCCATGCCCTGAGCCTCCCTGTTCCCACACCCGTAAGTTCCCTCTTTCTGTTTCTCTCGCACCCCACCCCCCATTCCGAGTTCCCTGTCTCCTGTTCTCCCCCCCCCCCTTCCATCCGAAGTTCCCTCCCTTGGTTCTCATCCCCCATCTGAAGTTCCCTCACTGTTCTCTCTCTCCTCCCCCCCCCCCCCGATCCGAAGTTACCTTCCTCTGTTCTACCCCTATCCGGAGTTCTTTCTGTACTTCCCCTCATCCGGAGTTCCCTCCCTCTGTTGCTCACAAGATCTGAACAAAAACAGTACCTGAACAGGAAAACGGCGTTAGCTAAAGGCTATTGGGTTTTCGTCTCGTTGGTTTCTCGTTGGTTTTTCGTCTCGTTGGTTTCTTGCTGGTTTCTCGTTGTCCTCGTTGTCGTTCTCGTTGTCGTTCTCGTTGTCCTTGTTGTCGTTCTTGTTGTCGTTCTCGTTGCCCTCGTTGTCGTTCTCGTTGCCCTCGTTGTCGTTCTCGTTGCCCTCGTTGTCGTTCTCGTTGTCCTCGTTGTCGTTCTCGTTGTCGTTCTAGTTGTCCTCGTTGTTCTCGTTGTCCTCGTTGTCGTTTTTGCTGTCCTCGTTGTCGTTCTCGTTGTCCTCGTTGTCGTTCTCGTTGTCCTCGTTGTCGTTTTTGCTGTCTTCGTTGTCGTTCTAGTTGTCCTCGTTGTCGTTCTCGTTGTCCTCATTGTCGTTTTTGCTGTCCTCGTTGTCGTTCTCGTTGCCCTCGTTGTCGTTCTCGTTGTCCTCGTTGTCGTTCTCGTTGTCGTTCTAGTTGTCCTCGTTGTCGTTCTCGTTGTCCTCGTTGTCGTTTTTGCTGTCCTCGTTGTCGTTCTCGTTGTCCTCGTTGTCGTTCTCGTTGTCCTCGTTGTCGTTCTCGTTGTCCTCGTTGTCGTTTTTGCTGTCTTCGTTGTCGTTCTAGTTGTCCTTGTTGTCGTTCTCGTTGTCCTCATTGTCGTTTTTGCTGTCCTCGTTGTCGTTCTCGTTGTCCTCGTTGTCGTTCTAGTTGTCCTCGTTGTCGTTCTCGTTGTCCTCGTTGTCGTTTTTGCTGTCCTCGTTGTCGTTCTCGTTGTCCTCGTTGTCGTTCTCGTTGTCCTCGTTGTCGTTCTAGTTGTCCTCGTTGTCGTTCTAGTTGTCCTCGTTGTCGTTCTCGTTGTCCTCGTTGTCGTTTTTGCTGTCCTCGTTGTCGTTCTAGTTGTCCTCGTTGTCGTTCTCGTTGTCCTCATTGTCGTTTTTGCTGTCCTCGTTGTCGTTCTCGTTGTCCTCATTGTCGTTTTTGCTGTCCTCGTTGTCGTTCTCGTTGTCGTTCTCGTTGTCCTCGTCGTTCTCGTTGTCCTCATTGTCGTTTTTGCTGTCCTCGTTGTCCTCGTTGTCGTTCTCGTTGTCCTCGTTGTCGTTCTCGTTGTCGTTCTCGTTGTCCTCGTTGTCGTTCTCGTTGTCCTCGTTGTCGTTCTCGTTGTCCTCGTTGTTCTCGTTGTCCTCGTTGTCGTTCTCGTTGTCGTTCTCGCTGTCCTCGTTGTTCTCGTTGTCCTCGTTGTTGTTCTAGTTGCCTCGTTGTCGTTCTAGTTGCCTCGTTGTCGTTCTAGTTGTCCTCGTTGTCGTCCTCGTTGTCCTCGTTGTCGTTCTCGTTGTCGTTCTCGTTGTCCTCGTTGTCCTCCTAGTTGTCCTCATTGTCGTCCTCGTTGTCGTCCTCGTCGTTCTCGTTGGCCTCGTTGTCGTTCTCGTTGGCCTCGTTGTCGTTCTCGTTGGCCTCGTTGTCGCTCTTGTTGTCGTTCTCGTTGTCCTCGTTGTCGTTCTTGTTGTCGTTCTCGTTTTCCTAGTTGTCGTTCTTGTTGTTCTCGTTGTCGTTCTCCTCGTTGTCCTCGTTGTCGTTCTCCTCGTTGTCCTCGTTGTCGTTCTCCTTGTTGTCCTCATTGTCGTTCTCCTCGTTGTCCTCGTTGTCGTTCTCCTTGTTGTCCTCGTTGTCGTTCTCCTTGTTGTCCTCGTTGTCGTTCTCCTCGTTGTCCTCGTTGTCGTTCTCCTTGTTGTCCTCATTGTTCTCCTCGTTGTCCTCATTGTCGGTCTCCTTGTTGTCCTCGTTGTCTTTCTCCTTGTTGTCCTCATTGTCGTTCTCCTCGTTGTCCTCGTTGTCGTTCTTGTTGTCGTTCTCGTTTTCCTATTTGTCGTTCTTGTTGTTCTCGTTGTCGTTCTCCTTGTTGTCCTCGTTGTCGTTCTCGTTGTCCTCGTTGTCGTTCTCCTTGTTGTCCTCGTTGTCGTTCTCCTCGTTGTCCTCGTTGTCGTTCTTGTTGTCGTTCTCCTTGTTGTTCTCGTTGTCGTTCTCCTTGTTGTCCTCGTTGTCGTTCTCCTCGTTGTCCTCGTTGTCGTTCTCCTTGTTGTCCTCGTTGTCGTTCTCCTCGTTGTCCTCGTTGTCGTTCTCCTTGTTGTCCTCATTGTCGTTCTCCTCGTTGTCCTCGTTGTCGTTCTCCTTGTTGTCCTCGTTGTCGTTCTCCTTGTTGTCCTCGTTGTCGTTCTCCTCGTTGTCCTCGTTGTCGTTCTCCTTGTCCTCATTGTTCTCCTCGTTGTCCTCATTGTCGGTCTCCTTGTTGTCCTCGTTCACGGCTGTGCAAAACTGGCCAAATCGTTCTCTTTAGTTTGCCTGCGGACGGCAGCTGTAGGCCTTCAAAGCCTGGCATTCCAGAGGGAGGAAGGGGGTGTGATGCAGGGTCAAGACGGGGTCACGGCAGTAGCTGCGGATGAATCCCTTCTTTGTCTGTATTAAAACTGTGTCATTTCACCCCCTGTTCTCCTGTCTGTAGACACGGAACCTAAGATATCTGGATGTTGATTTTTTTGTGATTTACAAGTTTGTTCTAAGTGCCTGCGTTACGTCTAAAAATTAGAATTTGTACCGTTGATTGAAGTTTGTAATCTACAAACTTTTGCAGTCACTGTGTGTTCAACTGCTGTGTTTTTGTTAAAACGTGTATTCTTCACGTGTTGAAACTTCATATTCCACTGATTCTGATTTTTTGTTCCCCCCCCCCCCCTTTTTTTTTTTTTTTTTTCGTTTTCTCATCCTTTTGTTCTCGTTTTATTTCATCTATTTATTTATTTTTGTGTGTTGACTTGGAGACTGGTTTCCAAATATATATGTGATGCTGAAGTGTTGATGTGTATGGATTTAAGTGAAAGTTTAAGGATAAGTTACTCACTATAATCTGCTTTGAACATCACATCATTCAGTCTTGTACTCAGAGCACTGTTGTGAGAGAACTGAACAGTTTTGTTGTTTTGATCGTAGTTCTTTCCTTACGTATTAGTGTTAAGTGTTGTGCGTAGAATTGAACAATGGCTGTTGTTTATGTACACACCTCTCCTCCCAGGTTCAGGTCGAAATCTTTCAAGTAAGTGGAGGTGCACGCTGGCATGCTGTAGTTTGTGTGGCATGTTGTTCTGTGTGTATGAAAACTGTCAGGACTGCAATAACGGCGGTTTAAAATAGCAAAATTTTGTGAAATCGGAAATTAACCGTCTCCGTGCTTGTGATTGTGCATGTATTTGAACTAACACTGCAGTCTGCTTTGCCAGTCAAACATATTCGTGTTTGGTGTCATTTTAAAGCTCGTGGTTCTGGCCATCCAGCTATCTACAATACACTCTTATTTGGCTAAAGCGCTTTAAAAAAATGTATCATTTAAAGTCATACCCATTTCCCCCAGTTAAACGCCAGATGTCAGCTATGGCTGCTGACAGGCGAGATATAAACAATCTGCCCAGGGAAGGCAGGCATCATGGTCGGGTCACGCATAGGTCAGTGCACTCAGCTCAGCAACTAAAGGGAAGGGTTGGAACAGCAGTGCGTTGTCTTTCTCCTTGTTGTCCTCATTGTCGTTCTCCTCGTTGTCCTCGTTGTCGTTCTTGTTGTCGTTCTCGTTTTCCTAGTTGTCGTTCTTGTTGTTCTCGTTGTCGTTCTCCTTGTTGTCCTCGTTGTCGTTCTCCTCGTTGTCGTTCTCCTCGTTGTCCTCGTTGTCGTTCTCCTCTTTGTCCTCGTTGTCGTTCTCCTCGTTGTCGTTCTTGTTGTCGTTCTCGTTTTCCTATTTGTCGTTCTTGTTGTTCTCGTTGTCGTTCTCCTTGTTGTCCTCGTTGTCGTTCTCCTCGTTGTCCTCGTTGTCGTTCTCCTTGTTGTCCTCGTTGTCGTTCTCCTCGTTGTCCTCGTTGTCGTTCTTGTTGTCGTTCTCGTTTTCCTATTTGTCGTTCTTGTTGTTCTCGTTGTCGTTCTCCTTGTTGTCCTCGTTGTCTTTCTCCTCGTTGTCCTCGTTGTCGTTCTCGTTGCCCTCGTTGTCGTTCTCGTTGTCCTCGTTGTTGTTCTCGTTCTCCTCGTTGTCGTCCTCGTTCTTCTCGTTGTCGTCCTCGTTCTTTTCGTTGTCGTCCTCGTTCTTCTCGTTGTCGTCCTCGTTCTTCTCGTTGTCGTCCTCGTTCTCGTTGTCGTCCTCGTTGTCCTCGTTGTCGTTCTCCTCGTTGTCCTCGTTGTCGTTCTCCTCGTCCTCGTTGTCGTTCTCCTTGTCGTCCTCGTTCTTCTCGTTGTCGTCCTCGTTCGTCCTCGTTCTTCTCGTTGTTCTCCTTGTCGTCGTTGTCGTTCTTGTCGTTGTCGTTGTTCCTCTCGTTGTCGTCGTTGTCGTTTTTGTTGTTGTCGTCGTTCTTCTCGTTGTCGTTGTCGTCGTTGTCGTTCTTCTCGTTGTCGTTGTCGTTCTTCTCGTCGTCGTCGTTTTCGTTGTTGTTATTGTTGTTCTCGTTGTTATTGTTCTCGTTGTTGTTGTCATTGTTCTCGTTGTTGTTTTTTCGTTGTTGTTGTTATTCTTGTTGTTGTCGTTGTTCTTCTCGTTGTCGTTGTTTTTCTTCTCATCCTCGTCGTTGTTCTTCTCGTCGTCGTCGTTGTTGTTGTTCCTGTCGTCGTCGTTCTTCTTGTCGTCGTCGTTGTTGTTCTTGTCATCGTCGTCGTCGTTGTTCTTCTCGTTGTCGTCGTCGTCGTTGTTCTTCTCGCTGTAGTCCTAGTAGTTCTTCTCGTTGTTCTCGTTGTGGGTGTTCTCATTGGTGTTGTTCTTGTTGGCGTTGTTCTCGTTTTTGTTCTGGTTATTGTTTTTATTGTTCTCGTTGTTGTTTTGTTGTTTTCGTTGGTATTGTTCTCGTTGTTGTTGTTCTCGTTGTTGTTGTTCTCGTTGTTCTCGTCGTTGTTCTTCTTGTTGTCGTCGTCATTGTTCTTCTCATTGTCGTTGTTGTTGTTGTTCTCGTTATTCTCATTGTCGTCATCGTTGTTGTCGTCGTTGTTTTCGTCGTTGTTGTTGTTCTTCTTCTCGTTGTCGTCCTTGTTGTTCTTCTCGTTGTCGTCCTTGTTGTTCTTCTCGTTGTCGTCCTTGTTCTCGTTGTCGTCCTTGTTTTTCTTCTCGTTGTTGTCGTTCTTCTCTTTGTCGTCGTTCTACTTGCTTTTGTTCTCGTTGTTCTTCTCGTTTTCTCGTTGTCGTTGCTCTCGCTTTTCTCTTTGTTGTTGTTCTGATTGTTGTTTCTCTCGTTTTTGTTCTGGTTTTTGTTGTTATTCTGGTTGTTGTTGTTGTTGTGGTTGTTGTTGTTCTCGTTGCTGGTGTTCTCGTTGTCCTCGTTGTTGGTGTTCTCGTTGTTGTTTTTGTTGTTGTTGTTCTCGTTGTTGTTTCTGTTGTTCTCGTTTTATGTTTTTGTTGTTCTTGTTAGTCTTGCTATCGTTATTGTTATCGTTCTCGTTGTTCTCGTTGTTGTTCCTCTCGTTGTCGTCGTCCGTGTTCTTCTCGTTGTTGCTGTCGTTGTTCTCGTTGTCATCGTTATTGTTCTTCTCGTTGTTGCTGTCGTTGTTCTCGTTGTCATCGTTATTGTTCTTCTCGTTGTTGCTGTCGTTTTCGTTATTGTTCTTCTCGTTGTTGCTGTCGTTGTTCTCGTTGTCATCGTTATTGTTCTTCTCGTTGTTGCTGTCGTTGTTCTCGTTTGTCATCGTTATTGTTCTCGTTGTTGCTGTCGTTGTTCTCATTGTCATCGTTATTGTTCTTCTCGTTGTTGCTGTCGTTGTTCTCGTTGTCATCGTTATTGTTCTTCTCGTTGTTGCTGTCGTTGTTCTCGTTGTCATCGTTATTGTTCTTCTCGTTGTTGCTGTCGTTGTTCTCGTTGTCATCGTTATTGTTCTTCTCGTTGTTGCTGTCGATGTTCTCGTTGTCATCGTTATTGTTCTTCTCGTTGTTGCTGTCGTTGTTCTCGTTGTCATCGTTATTGTTCTTCTCGTTGTTGCTGTCGTTCTCGTTGTCGTCGTTATTGTTCTTCTCGTTGTTGCTGTCGTTGTTCTCGTTGTCATCGTTTATTGTTCTTCTCGTTGTTGCTGTCGTTGTTCTCGTTGTCATCGTTATTGTTCTTCTCGTTGTTGCTGTCGTTGTTCTCGTTGTCATCGTTATTGTTCTTCTCGTTGTTGTTCTCGTTGTCATCGTTATTGTTCTTCTCGTTGTTGCTGTCGATGTTCTCGTTGTCATCGTTATTGTTCTTCTCGTTGTTGCTGTCGTTGTTCTCGTTGTCATCGTTATTGTTCTTCTCGTTGTTGCTGTCGTTGTTCTCGTTGTCGTCGTTATTGTTCTTCTCGTTGTTGCTGTCGTTGTTCTCGTTGTCATCGTTATTGTTCTTCTCGTTGTTGCTGTCGTTGTTCTCGTTGTCGTTATTGTTCTTCTCGTTGTTGCTGTCGTTGTTCTCGTTATTGTTCTTCTCTTTGTTGCTGTCGTTGTTCTCGTTGTCATCGTTATTGTTCTTCTCGTTGTTGCTGTCGTTGTTATCGTTATTGTTCTTCTCATTGTTGCTGTCGTTGTTCTCGTTGTTATCGTTATTGTTCTTCTCGTTGTTGCCGTCGTTGTTCCTCTCGTTGTCGTCGTCGTTCTTTTTGTTGTCCTTGTTCTCGTTGTCGTCCTTCCTTCTTGTTCTCGTTGTCGTCCTTCCTTCTTGTTCTCGTTGTCATCCTTCCTTCTTGTTCTCGTTGTCGTCCTTCCTTCTTGTTCTCGTTGTCGTCTTTCCTTCTTGTTCTCGTTGTCGTCCTCGTTCCTCTCGTTGTTCTTCTCGATTGTCGTCCTCGTTGTTCTCGATTGTCGTCCTCGTTGTTCTTCTCGATTGTCGTCCTCGTTGTTCTCGATTGTCGTCCTCGTTGTTCTCGATTGTCGTCCTCGTTGTTCTTTCCGTTGTCCTCCTTGTTCTTCCCGTTGTCCTCCTTGTTCTTCCCGTTGTCATCCTTGTTCTTCCCGTTGTCATCCTTGTTCTTCCCGTTGTCATCCTTGCTGTTCCCGTTGTCATCCTTGCTGTTCCCGTTGTCATCCTTGCTGTTCCCGTTGTCATCCTTGTTCTTCCCGTTGTCGTCATTGTTGTTCTCGTTGTCATCCTTGTTGTTCCCGTTGTCATCCTTGTTGTTCCCGTTGTCATCCTTGTTGTTCCCGTTGTCATCCTTCTTCTTCCCGTTGTCATCCTTCTTCTTCCCGTTGTCATCCTTGTTTTTCTCGTCATCCTTGTTGTTCACGTTGTCATCCTTGTTGTTCTCGTTGTCATCCTTGTTGTTCCTGTTGTCATCCTTGTTCCCGTTGTCATCCTTGTTGTTCCCGTTGTCATCCTTGTTCTCGTTGTCATCCTTGTTGTTCCCGTTGTCATCTTTGTTCCCGTTGTCATCCTTGTTCCCGTTGTCATCCTTGTTGTTCCCGTTGTCATCCTTGTTTTTCCCGTTGTCATCCTTGTTGTTCCCGTTGTCATCCTTGTTGTTCTCGTTGTCATCCTTCTTTTGTTCTTCTCGTTGTCACCCTTGTTGTTCTCGTTGTCATCCTTGTTGTTTTCGTTGTCATCCTTTTGTTCTTCTCGTTGTCGTCCATGTTGTTCTCATTGTCGTCCTTGTTGTTCTTGTTGTCGTCGTTCTTCTCGCTGTCGTCGTTCTTCTCGTTGTCGTTGTTCTCCGCGTTGTCGTCGTTGTTGTTCTCGTTGTCGTTGTTGTTCTCGTTGTCGTCGTTGTTGTTCTCCGCGTTGTCGTCGTTGTTGTTCTCGTTGTCGTTGTTGTTCTTCTCGTTGTCGTCGTTCTTCTTCTCGTTGTTGTAGTTGTTCTTCTTCTTCTCGTTGTCGTAGTTGTCATCGTTGTTCTTCCTATTGTAGTTGTCTTTGTTGTTCTCGTTGTCGTCATTGTTCTTCTCGTTGTCGTCGTCGTTGTTGGTCTTGTTGTCGTCGTTGTTCTTCACGTTGTCGTAGTTGTCATTGTTGTTCTTGTCGTTGTTGTTGTTGTTTCTCGTTGTCATCGTTGTTGTTCTCGTTTGTCGTCGTTGTTGTTCTTCTCGTTGTTGTCGTTGCTGTTTTCGTTGTCGTCGCTGTTGTTCTCGTTGTCGTCCTTGTTCTCGTCGTCGTCGTCGTGGTTCTTCTCGTTGTTGTTCTTCATTTTGTTGTCGTTGTTGTTCATTTTGTTATCGTCGTTGTTTTTCTCGTTGTTGTCTCTCTTCTCGTTGTCCTTGTTCTCGTTGTCGTCCTTCTTGTTCATCTCGTTGTTCTCGTTGTTGTTGTTCTCGATGTTCTCGTTGTTCTAGTTGTTGTTATCGTTGTTGTTCTCGTCGTTCTTCTCGTTGTTCTTATCGTCGTTATTTTTCTTCTCGTTGTCGTCGTTCTCGTTGTCGTTGTTGTTCGTCTCGTTGTCGTTGTTGATGTTCTTCTCGTTGTCATCGTTCTTCTCGTTGTCGTCGTTGTTCTTCTCGTTGTCGTAGTTGTTCTCGTTGTCGTCCTTATTGTTCTCGTTGTCGTCGTCGATTTTTCTTCCCGTTGTCGCCGTTCTTCTCATTGTCGTTGTTCCTCTCGTCGTCGTTGTTGTTCTTGCTCTTGTTCTCGTTGTTCTCGTTGTTTTCTCGTTGTTGTTCTCGTTTTTCTCGTTGTTGTCGTTCTCGTTGTTGTTCTAAATGTTGTCGTTCTCGATGTTGTTTTCAATGTCGTTGTTCTTGTATTTGTTGTTCTTGTTGTTGTTGTTGTTCTCGTTGTCGCTGTTCTCGTTGTCGTTCTTCTCGTTGTCCTTGTTGTTCTTCTCGTTGTCGTCCTTGTTGTTCTTCTCGTTGTCATCCTTGTTGTTCTTCTCTTTGTCGTCCTTGTTCTTCTCGTTGTTGTCCTTGTTCTTCTTCTCGTTGTCGTCCTTGTTGTTCGTCTCGTTGTCGTCCTTGTTGTTCTTCTCGTTGTCGTCCTTGTTCTTCTCGTTGTCGTCCTTGTTGTTCTTCTCGTTGTCATCCTTGTTGTTCTTCTCGTTGTTGTCCTTGTTGTTCTTCTCGTTGTCATCCTTGTTCTTTTCGTTGTCGTCCTTGTTGTTCTTCTCGTTGTCGTCCTTGTTGTTCTTCTCGTTGTCGTCCTTGTTGTTCTTCTCGTTGTCGTCCTTGTTGTTCTTCTCGTTGTCATCCTTGTTGTTCTCGTTGTCATCCTTGTTGTTCTTCTCGTTGTCATCCTTGTTCTTCTCGTTGTCGTCCTTGCTCTTCTCGTTGTCATCCTTGTTGTTCTTCTCGTTGTCGTCCTTGTTGTTCTTCTCGTTGTCGTCCTTGTTGTTCTTCTCGTTGTCATCCTTGTTCTTCTAGTTGTCATCCTTGTTGTTCTCGTTGTCATCCTTGCTCTTCTCGTTGTCATCCTTGTTGTTCTCGTTGTCATCCTTGTTGTTCTCGTTGTCATCCTTGTTGTTCTCGTTGTCATCCTTGTTGTTCTCGTTGTCATCCTTGTTGTTCTTCTCGTTGTCATCCTTGCTCTTCTCGTTGTCATCCTTGTTGGTATTCTGTTCTTCTAGTTGTCGTCGTTGTTGTTCTCGTTGTCGTCGTTGTTCTTCTCGTTGTCATCCTTGTTGGTATTCTGTTCTTCTAGTTGTCGTAATTGTTCTTCTCGTTGTCGTCCTTGTTGTTCTTCTCGTTGTCGTCCTTGTTCTTCTCGTTGTCGTTGTTGTTGTTCTTCTAGTTGTTGTCGTTGTTCTTCTCGTTGTTGTTCTTCTCGTGGTCGTCCTTGTTGATCTTCCCGTTGTCGTCGTTGTTGTTATCGTTGTCGTCGTTTTTCTCGTTGTAGTTGTTGTTCTTGTCATTGTCGTAGTAGTTGTTTTTCTCGTTGTCGTCGTTGTTGTTCTTCCCGTTGTCTTCGTTGTTGTTCTTCCCGTTGTCGTATTTCTTCTCGTTGTCGTTGATGTTGATTTCTTGCTGTCGTCGTAGTTGTTCTTCCGTTCGTCTCGTTGTCGTCGTTCTTCTTCTGTGTTTCTTGTTGTCATCGTTCTTCCTGTTGTCGTCGTTGTTGTTCTTCCTTTTGTTGTTGTTGTTCTCGTTGTCGTCCTTGTTGTTGTGCTCGTTGTCAAAATTGTTGTTCTAGTTGTAATTGTTGTTCTTCACGTTGTCGTCGTTGTTCTTCTCGTTGTTATCCTTGTTCTTCTCATTGTCGCCGTTTTGCTCGTTGTCGTAATTGTTCTCGTTGTCATAATTGTTGTTCTCATTGTCGTTGTTTTTCTCGTTGTCGTTGTTCTTCTCGTTGTCGTTGTTCTTCTCGTTGTCGTCGTTGTTGTTCTTCTCGTTGTCGTTCTTGTTGTTCTTCTCGTTGTCGTCGTTGTTCTTCTGTTTCTCGTGGTCGTCGTTGTTGTTCTCGTTGTCGTTGTTCTTCTCGTTGTCGTCGTTGTTCTTCTCGTTGTCGTCATTATTCTTATAGTTGTTGTTGTTCTCTTTGTCGTCGTTGTTGTTCTTCTCGTTGTCGTCCTTATTATTCTTATAATCGTTATTCTCGTTGTCGTCGTTGTTGTTCTCGTTTTGGTCTTGTTCTTCTCATTGTCGTCCTTGTTGTTCTTCTTGTTGTCGTCCTTGTTGTTCTTCTCGTTATCGTCGTTGTTCTCGTTGTCGTCGTTGTTCTCGTTGTTGTTCTCGTTGTCGTTGTTGTTCTCGTTGTCGTCGTTCTTCTCGCTGTCGTCGTTCTTCTCGTTGTCGTCGTTGTTCTTCTCGTTGTCATTGTTCTTCTCGTTGTCATGGCTGTTCTTCTCGTTGTCATCCTTGTTCTGTCCGTGGTCGTCGTTCTTCTCGTAGTTGTCCGTGTTCTTCTCATTGTCGTAGTTGTTGTTCTTCTCGTTGTAGTTGTCGTCCTTGTTCTTCTCATTGTCGTAGTTGTTGTTGTTCTTCTCATTGTAGTTGTCGTCCTTGTTCTTCTCATTGTCGTAGTTTTTCGTCGTTGTTGTTCTTCTCTTTGTAGTTGTCGTCGTTGTTGTTCTCGTTGTCGTTCTTCTCGTTGCCGTCGTTGTTGTTCTTCTCGTTGTCGTAGTTGTTGTTCTTGTCGTTGTAGTTGTCTTTGTTCTTGTTACTGTCAAATTTGTCTTCGTTGTTGTTCTTCTCGTTGTCGTCTTCGTTGTTCTCATTGTCGTAGTAGTTGTTCTCGTCGTCGTAGTTGTCGTTGTTCTTCTCGTCGTGGTTGTCGTCGTTGTTCTCGTTGACGTAGCTGTCTTCGTTGTTCTTCTTCTCGTTGTCCTAGTTGTCGTCGTCGTTCTTTTCGTTGTAGTTGTCGTCCTTGTTGTTCTTCTCGTCATCGTCGTTGTTGTTCTTCTCTTTGTCGTCTTTGTTGTTCTCCTCGTTGTCGTCCTTGTTGTTCTTCTCGTTGTCGTAGTTGTCGCTGTTCTTGTTGTCGTAGTTGTCGTCGTTGTTCTTGTTGTTGTATTTGGCTTCGTTGTTGGTCTTCTCGTTATCGTCTTCGTTGGTCTTCTCGTTGTCGTAGTTGTTCTTCTTCTTGTTGTAGTGTCGCCGTTGTCCTTCTCGTTGACGTAGTTGTCGTTATTCTTCTCGTTGTCCTAGTTGTCGTCGTCGTTGTTCTCTTCGTTGTAGTTGTCGTTGTTCTCGTTGTCATCGTTTTTGCTCTTCTCGTCGTCGTTATTGTTCTCGTTGTCATCCTTGGTTGTTGTTCTTGTTCTTGTTGTCGTCGTTGTCTTCGTTGTCGTCCTTGTTCTTCTCGTTGTAGTCGTTCTTCTCGTTGTTGTCCTTGTTATTCTTGTTGTCTTCGTTGTTCTTCTCGTTGTTAGTGTTGTCGTTCTTCTCGTTGTCGTTGTTCTTTTCGTTGTCGTTTTTGTTCATCTCGTTGTCGTCGTTGTTCTTCTGGTTGTAGTTGTCGTCGTTGTTCTCGTTGTCGTCGTTGTTCTTCTGGTTGTAGTTGTCGTCGTTGTTCTCGTTGTCGTCGTTGTTCTTCTCTGTCAGCGTTGTTGTTCTTGTTGTCGTTGTTCTTTGCGCTGTCATAGTTGTCATTGTTGTTTTTCACGTTGTCGTCATTGTTGTTCTTCTCGTTGTTATCGTCGTTGTTCTCGTTGTTGTCGTTTTTCTCGTTGTCGTCCAAGTTGTTCTTCTCTTTGTTGTCCTTGTTGTTCTTCTCGTTATTGTGGTTGCAGTTCTTGTTGTTGTCGTCCTTGTTATTCTTATCGTCGTCGTTGTTCTTCTCGTTGTCGTCGTCGTTCTTCTTGTTCTTCTCATGGTCATCCTTCTTGTTCTTCTAGTGGTCGTCCTTGTTCTTCCCGTTTTCGTCGTTCTCGTAATTCTTCTCGTTTTAGTCGTCGTCGTTCTTCTTCTCATTGTCGTAATTGTCGTCCTTGTTCTTCTCGGTGTCGTAGTTGTCGTCGTTGTTCTCGTTATCGTCGTTGTTCTTCTCGCTGTCGTCGTTGTTCTTCTAGTTGTCGTCCTTGTTGTTCTTCTAGTTGTCGTCCTTGTTCTTTTCGTTGTCGTCCTTGTTGCTTTTCTCGTTGTCATAATTGTCGTTTTTCTTCCCGTTGTCGTAGTTGCCGTCGTTGTTGTTCTTCTCGTTGTTGTTGTTCTTCTTCTCGTTGTCATTGTTGTTCTTCTTCTCGTTGTAGCTGTCGTTGTTGTTCTTCTCGTTGTCGTAGTTGTAGTATTTGTTCTTCTCGTTGTCGTCGTTGTTCTTTTGGTTGTTGTCGTCGTTGTTGTTCTCGTTGTAGTTGTTCTCGTTGTCAGCGTTGTTGTTCTTGTTGTCGTCGTTCTTCGCGTTGTTCTTGGCGTTGTAGTTGTTCTCGTTGTTGTTCTTCTCGTCGTCGTCGTTGTTGTTCTTCTCGTTGTTGTCGTCGTTTTCAGTGTCGTCCTTGTTCTTCTTCTCGTTGTTGTCGCTCTTCTCGTTGTCCTTGTTCTTCTCGTTGTTTTTGTTGATGTTGGTGTTCTCGTTGGTGTTGCTCTCATTGTTGTTATTGTTTTGTCTTGTCGTTGTTCTTCTCGTAGTCGTGATTCTTCTCGTTGTCATCGTTTTTCTGGT
>JAPXFY010002257.1:7500-12500 GCA_030674185.1 Monoplex corrugatus
GAGAGAGTTGAAGAGGGGGAAGGGAGGGTGGGGGTGCAGAATGGAAATGTGCAGCTAAGCTTATGTTTGTGTGGAATATAAAAAAAAATCAACCGTTTTTTTTAACTGGATGGGAAAGAGAAAGAGACAGAGAGAGAAGGGGGCAGAGAGTGTGAGAGAGAGAGAGAGAGGCAGAGAGAGAAAGAGAGAGAGAGCGAGTGTGACAGAAAGTGAGAAAGTGAGTGAGAGACAGAGAGAGAAAGAGAGAGTGAGAGAGAGAGTGAGAGAGAGAGAGTGAGAGAGAGAGAGTGAGAGAGAGAGAGTGAGAGAGGGTGTGAGAGAGAGAGAGTGAGAAATAGAGAGACAGAGAGAGTGAGAGAGAGTGAGAAAGTAAGAGAGAAAGAGAAAGAGAGAGTGAGAGAGAGAGAAAGAGAGAGTGAGAAAGTGAGTGAGAGAGAGAGAGAGAAAGAGAGAGTGAGAGAGAGAGAGAGTGAGAGAGGGTGTGAGTGAAAGAGAGAGTGAGAGAGAGAGTGAGAGAGAAAGAGAAAGAGAGAGAGTGAGAAAGAGAGAGACAGAGAGAGAGAGTGAGAGAGAGAGAGAGAAAGAGAGAGTGAGAGAGAGAGAGAGAGTGAGAGAGGGTGTGAGTGAAAGAGAGAGTGAGAGAGAGAGTGAGAGAGAAAGAGAAAGAGAGAGAGTGAGAAAGAGAGAGACAGAGAGAGAGAGTGAGAGAGAGAGAGAGAAAGAGAATGTGAGAGAAAGAAAAAAGAGAGAGTGAGAGAGCGAGAGAAAGAGAGAGACTTTTGAAAGCGAATGTGACTGAGGTAGACGGGATAAGTTCAAGTTAATGTGGGAAAAATGAAGTTAATCACCCTTAACTTAATGGGTAAGAAAGGGAGTTGGAGTGCGAAGGAGGATGGAAGAAGAGGTAAAAAGAAACTGTACAAATATCCTCAAGATAATAAGGAAAAAAAAAAGAAGTTAACCGTCTTCAACTGTCCTCTGATTCAAACGACACAAAATAGGCCAGTTTCTGGAAACGTCAGCGGGAAAAAGCGAACTGATCGCAGTGGCGTTAGACTGGCAATCAAAAATGTGTAACTTCTGTACAAAGTTAATGTACTGGAAAACTCATGAAGATTGAACTTTGCAAAGGGGAGAGAAGAAACCAAAAAAAGAAACACGAAAAAAGAATCAGAACGCGTATTTAATAGAACCAGACAAGACAGGCGCAAATTTTTTGACCAACTGGTCTTTGTCAAGCGTAAGATCACAAACAAACAAACATCAAATACAAAAATTAGAAGAAAAAGACTGAAACTTCCCTGCTGCTTCGTTCAGTGTGAAAAAAAGGACTGAAAAAAATGGGGTAGGGGGGAGAAGCTATGACTGTGGAGGGAGGGAGGGTGGGAGATGGATAAGGTAGTGTGGGTAATGGTGGCAAGGGTGGGGGGAGAGAGTTTTGAAGTAGGCAAAAGGGAGGGAGAGGGTGGGAGAGCGAGGTGACGAGCCACAGAACAGAAGTCTGGAACCGTCACGGAATCATCGCCATCGCCCGTGAAGAACTGTACTTCTCGCTTGTACCTGCACGTGAAACCGTCATCACCATCACTATCATCAGCAGCATTATCATCGTCGTCGTCGTCGTCATCGTCATCGTCATCATTATCATCATCATCATCCCCGTCGTCGTCGTCGTCATCATCATCATCATCACTGTCATCGTCATCATCATCATCATCATTACCATCATCATCACCGCCATCACCGTTGGTATCATCTTCAATATACATGTAAACACATCATTACCACAGTCAATTATAGTTACACATTTTAATAAGTAACACAACGGGGGAAAACCCGCCTTAAGACCCGGTCAGCCAATCGTAGCCATGACTAAAAATAGATGGATAAGGTCAACGAAGAACTTTCCATATTTCAAGTCTTTGTTCATTATCATTCACATCTTATTTCTGAAAGCATCCTCGTAAAAGCTTTTTTTTTTTTTTTTTTTTTTTTTGTCTGGAAACCTTTTCCTTTTTTTTTCTATTTCATATTATTTTATTTAGAATTTATTGTTATTTATTATCGACTGGTAAAACCAAGCCCCATGCACTGCAGTTTTGGCAAATCACAAACTATGAACGAGTGGTGGGCCCTTTTGAAGGCCGAGGATCCAGTACTGGAGTTATTGGAGTTATTGGAGTTATTTCAAGACGGATTCACCCAGCTCGACAGCTTCATATGCGCTCCACCCAAATCTGTCAGCAATTTTCTGACAGATTTCCTGAGCCTGCACAAAACTCTATGCGCTGGCAAGGTCTTGAAAAGAGGAAAGGGGAGAAGGGACCTATCAAACACTAAGCTGACACCACCAGAACGATGGAAACATCAAGATGGGCAGCCAACAGGCCAGTGGACCTTTCAAACGCTAAGCTGACACCACCAGAGCGATGGAAACGTTACGATGGGCAGCCAACAGGCCAGTGGACCTATCAAACACTAAGCTGACACCACCAGAATGATGGAAACATTAAGATGGGCAGCCAACAGGCCAGTGGACCTATCAAACGCTAAGCTGACACCACCAGAATGATGGAAACATTAAGATGGGCAGCCAACAGGCCAGTGGACCTATCAAACACTAAGCTGACACCACCAGAACGATGGAAACATCAAGATGGGCAGCCAACAGGCCAGTGGACCTATCAAACACTAAGCTGACACCACCAGAACGATGGAAACGTTAAGATGGGCAGCCAACAGGCCAGTGGACCTATCAAACACTAAGCTGACACCACCAGAATGATGGAAACGTTAAGATGGGCAGCCAACAGGCCAGTGGACCTATCAAACACTAAGCTGACACCACCAGAATGATGGAAACGTTAAGATGGGCAGCCAACAGGCCAGTGGACCTATCAAACACTAAGCTGACACCACCAGAATGATGGAAACGTTAAGATGGGCAGCCAACAGGCCAGTGGACCTATCAACACTAAGCTGACACCACCAGAATGATGGAAACGTTAAGATGGGCAGCCAACAGGCCAGTGGACCTATCAAACACTAAGCTGACACCACCAGAATGATGGAAACGTTAAGATGGGCAACCAACAGGCCAGTGGACCTATCAAACACTAAGCTGACACCACCAGAACGATGGAAACGTTAAGATGGGCAGCCAACAGGCCAGTTTTTAATGTTGCGGGCTGGGATTGAACTCCAGATATCAGCACAGCTCTTACCTGGCTTTGACCCACGAGAGGGACACAGGAAGTAAAACGTTATTCAAAATCTTTATCGCTCTTGTGAGCGGTAGATTTGTTGTCATCGTCATTGCTGTCGTTGATAGTGCTAGTTGGTGATGGTAGAGGTGGTGTCGTTGTTGTTATTGTCGTCGTCATTATGGTATCAAGATGTCACGTGAGTGCATGTTCTGCCCTGTTGTTGTTGCTGCTGTCATTGTTGTTGCTGCTGTTATTGTTGTTGCTGCTGTTATTGTTGTTGCTGTTGTTGTTGTTGCTGCTGTTGTTGTTGTTGCTGATGCTGTTGCTGTTGCTGTTGCTTCTGTTATTGTTGTTGCTGCTGCTGTTGCTGTTGCTGTTGCTTCTGTTATTGTTGTTGCTGCTGCTGTTGCTGTTGCTGTTGCTGTTGCTTCTGTTATTGTTGTTGCTGCTGCTATTGCTGTTGCTTCTGTTATTGTTGTTGCTGCTGCTGTTGCTGTTGCTTCTGTTATTGTTTTTGCTGCTGCTATTGCTGTTGCTATTGCTGTTGCTGCTGCTTCTGTTATTGTTGTTGCTGCTGCTATTGCTGTTGCTGTTGCTGTTGCTTCTGTTATTGTTGTTGCTGCTGCTATTGCTATTGCTGTTGCTGTTGCTTCTGTTATTGTTGTTGCTGTTGCTGTTGCTGTTGCTGCTGCTTCTGTTATTGTTGTTGCTGCTGCTGTTGCTGTTGCTGCTGCTTCTGTTATTGTTGTTGCTGTTGCTGTTGCTTCTGTTATTGTTGTTGCTGCTGCTGTTGCTGTTGCTGTTGCTGCTGCTTCTGTTATTGTTGTTGCTGCTGCTGTTGTTGTTGCTGCTGCTTCTGTTATTGTTGTTGCTGCTGCTGTTGTTGTTGTTGCTGCTGTTGCTAATATTCTGTTGTTGTTGTTGCTATTATTACCGTTGTTGCTGTTGATGTTGTTGCCATTGTTATTGCCACCGTTGTTGTTGTTCTGTTATTGTTTCCATCGTTGTCGTCGTTGTGTTGTTGTTACCTTCGTCATTGATGTTGTTGTTGTTGTCATTGTTGCTGTTGTTGTGTTGTTGTTACCTTCGTCATTGTTGTTGTTGTCATTGTTGTTGTTGTTGTGTTGCTGTTACCTTCGTCATTGTTGTTGTTGTTGTCATTGTTGTTGTTGTTGCTGCCGTTGTTGTTGTTGCTGCCGTTGTTGTTGTCATTGTTGGCGCTGCCGTTTTTGTTCTTGTTGTTGTTATTGCCTTGTTATTGTTGTTGTTGTCATTGTAGTTGTAGGTGCCATTGTTGATGCTGTCATTGGTGTTGTTATCGTTGTTGTTGCAGTTGCTGCTGTCGTTGTTGTTGTTGTTGTTGTAGTTGTTGTTTATGTTGTTCTTGTTCTTATTCTTATTCTTATTGCAATTGTTGTTGTTGCTGTTGTTACTGTTGTTGTTGTTGTTTATGTTGTTCTTGTTCTTCTTCTTCTTATTGCAATTGTTGTTGTTGCTGTTGTTACTGTTGTTGTCATTACTGTTGTTTACGGGGGGGGGGGGGGGGAAGGAATGCTAGTTTCATGTTCAATTTCAAATGGTTATGACACTGGTCTTCTATTTGGAAGGTCTGGGTTTGAGTCTATTTGGGAAGGGCCTGGTGAATAAGGCTGTACATTTTCCCATCCCCTAGGATCAGTGCATATGCAGGCCTGTTAGTGTCTAAACCCCCTCTGCCCCTCCCCCCCCCCCCCAGGCTTCGTGCATATGCGCACGCAGGACATTAACCCTTTCGACTCCAGCACCCTATCCACC
>JAPXFY010002257.1:17500-22500 GCA_030674185.1 Monoplex corrugatus
GCTATTTCATCCATAGTTATGTTGGATTGTTTGATCAGGTCAGATATGTAAGTTGCGGTTGTAATTTGTGATGAAATGTTTTTTGCTCGTTTTGGAAAGTCAATATCAGACCTGATTTTAATTTCTTTGCTCACAAAATTATTCGCTTTTGAAGTAGTTCTAATTGCAAACTTTGCTGTAGCTAGCTCACGATGGTTGTTTAGAGGTAGAATTCCAGCAGCTTTGTACGTTACCAGAGTAGAAGCATGAGTTGGTACACCTAGTGCAATTTTAAGACTTTTGCAGTCCAAGTTCTGAATCTTTTTTAGTAAATATTTAGGTGCATTGAAAAAAATTTCTTGCGCGTAGGATAATTTAGACCTGACCAGCGCTGTTGACAGATGAATCAGTATGTTTGTATCCATTCCCCAGGGTAATTTGCTTATTATCTTTAGAAAATTTAAGGTTTTTCGTGCTTTTGTTAAAATATAATCAAAATGGATATTCCAGCTTAATTTCGACGTGATGTAAACTCCCAGAAATTTTACGACCTGTTTGTAATTTAACACTTCACCAAGCAATTTGAAAGTAGGTAAGTTATTTGAGTTACCACCAGGATCAAACAGCATCATGTTAGTTTTTTCTGCCGACAATGACAGACCATTTTCTAACATATAGTTTCCAAGGTTATCAAGATCAATTTGATACAACTTCCTGATGTAATTCCGTGTTCTCTGTGGAGTTGTCTTTTTTAAAGTGATATTCATCCAAGTACATATATCATCAGCATACTGTACTAAAACAACACGATTTGAAAGAGCTTTAGGAAGATCCTGTATAAGGATATTAAACAAAATAGGTGCTATCACTGAACCTTGTGGAATCCCCATGTCGAGGCGTCGTGAAGTAGAGTAACTAGCTCCCACTCTAGCCCGTATTGTTCTATTAGCTAAAAAAGATTTAATGTAATTGTACATATTACCAGATAAACCAACAGATTTTAGCTTGAACAATAGACGTTTATGCCAAACTTGATCGTAAGCTTTTTTTACATCAAAGAAAGTAGCTAAAACACTTTTTCTGCGGGCAAACTGTTGTTTGATCTGAGTTGTAAGTTTAACCAGGTGTTCAACTGCGGATCTCCCTTTTCTAAAACCCGCCTGGTTTACCGGAATAACGTTATTTTTATCACAGTAGTGTAAAAGTCTGTTTAAGATCAATCTTTCCATTAGTTTGCTCGTGTGGGACGTCAAAGCAATGGGTCTATAACTGTTTTTATCAGTTTTCGATTTTCCTGCTTTTAATATCGGTATAACTATAGACTTTTGCCAGATTTGTGGTACAGTTCCGTTAACCCAGCATTTCTGCAGAATTTTGTGTAGGAAAATAAGATAGTTTTCAGGGAGATGTTTAATCATTTCAGTCGAAACTGCATCAACACCTACCGAACTCGTTTTGTTGTGTAGAAACAGTATTGTGTTTTTTAGCTCTTCTAAGGTGATTGAAGAATTAAACCAGAGATCATTCTGAGGTATTGGATCAGTGTAGATTGGGTTGTTATCTTCCATTTCTCTGTGATGTTTGCAGTCTGGAGATAAACCTTCAACTTTACTGTTTTTAGCAAATAATTCCACAAAAGTTTCTGCTTTGTCCATGTCTGAAGGAAATGTGTTACATGCTTCTATTATTATCGGACACCTTTGTAGGTTGGTTCCATTCTTCATTTGATTCATTTTCGTCCAGATTTATGAAAATCTTTGAAATCTGAAATTTGTTTTGTGCAGAATGATGCCCAATAATCTTTCTTTGCTTCAGCGATGGTTTTGTTACATTGGATGTTAGCTTTTTTCATTTCCACATGATCTTCAGGTTTCCGGCTTTTGATGTAAATTTTGAATTTCTCCCTTTTATATTGAACTGCTTTCTCACATGCCTCTGTCCACCAAACATTACCCAATCGATTATTCGATCTAGAAGTTTTGAGTTTCGGAATTGATATGTCTGCAGCGGCTAGAATTGACTCTTGTAATTTAGAAAACATAATGTCTACATTTTCACTTTCATAATGTCTGTAATCCTGATTAGCAAGAGTAGTTCGAAATAAGGACCAGTCTGCACGCTTGTAATTATATTTTGGAATAATATCAGGAGAGCTGTCTTTCATCCTGATTTTTTTGTCAGTTATGGTTATGATGATAGGTAGATGATCGCTTCCCAACGTGTCTCTGTGAGTTTCCCAGGTACAGGATGGTGCTAATTCTGGTGATATCAGAGACAAATCGATGGCTGTCGCCCTGTGTTTGGAGACATCAGGGATCCTAGTGACACTACCATCATTTAGAAGGTAAAGCGAACTATCAACGATATTTTCTACCAAACGATTGCTTGTAACAGTAGAACAGTTCTTTTCCCAAAATGGGGAGTGGGAATTAAAGTCTCCACCTATTAGCCATTTACCACGCTGCTGATCTTGGATCGTGCGCAGCCATTCTGTGTTGTGGTCATTTGGACCTGTTGGCAGGTAGACTGACAAAACGTTGATGTTTAAAGAATTGCTTAATTGGACAGTGGCAGCACAAGCGTGCAAATCGTCGCTTGATTTCAAAACTGGGGAAGTGTGTGTGTGTGTGTGTGTGTGTGTGTGTGTGTGTGTGTGTGTGTGTGTGTGTGTGTGTGTGTGTGTGTGTGTGTGTGTGTGTGTGTGTGTGTGTGTGTGTTAGCCCTGATATGACTCTAGTAGTCGGCTGGGCTATAAGCAATATGAATTGAATGTGTGTGTGTGTGTGTGTGTGTGTGTGTGTGTGTGTGTGTGTGTGTGTGTGTGTGTGTGTATGTGTGTGTGTGTGTGTGTGTGTGTGTGTGTTAGCCCTGATATGACTCTAGTAGTCGGCTGGGCTATAAGCAATATGAATTGAATTGAATTGAATGTGTGTGTGTGTGTGTGTGTGTGTGTGTGTGTTAGCCCTGATATGACTCTAGTAGTCGGCTGGGCTATAACCAATATGAATTGAATTGAATTGAATGTGTGTGTGTGTTCGTTCGTTGCTTGATTTAACGTCTTTTCACTATAAGTGATATTAGACGGGGAGAAATGGCATGGAGGATAAAATTAGGGGGGGAGGGGAGAGGGGAACAGAGTAAGGGACGTAAAAAAATTAAAAAGGAAGCGGCAAGGTCTTAAGAAAAAGGTTATGGATGAACAGAGAAATGAAACTAGAACAACGCTTACATCAATAATGTAAAAGAAAAATCGTCATAAAAACAAAATAAAACAAAAATAATCATAATTATAATAATAATCTTAAAGTAATGCATTAACAGGACTGTGAACCAATGATTCCGAAATTTTAACTAACAAAATTTAATCCGATACTACTTCTTTAAAATGCGTTTCAAGATAGTTTCCTTGTATAAACGTCTTTGGTAAAAAGGAACGAAGCTTTCTGCAGTAAAACAAACAGTGATACAATGTGAATTGTTCGCCGCAAATACATAAAACGTTGTTACAATATTTTGTTTTCAAAGCGTTCAGTTGTATGCGAAAATATGTCATAACAATTAATCTCAAATGATATAATGAGGAATACTGCAAGTTTTTACAGATATTTTGAACTGAAAGTTTTATTCTTTTTTGAGACACAAATTTTTCATTTAAATGTTTATGAAATCGAATCCATGATGCTAATTCTAGCGAGTTGTAAGCTTCTTTTACCGAGGTGTTAACATGTAATTCTATGGAATTTTCAGAATGGAGGGCACCGGATTTAGCTGATCTGTCAACTACGTTGTTGCCATGAAGACCAACATGAGAAGGCACCCAGCATAAATTGATTTCCGAGCCATTTATCTTTAAACAATGTATTAGATGATTTGCCTCAATAATTAAGTCAGGTCTTGTGTCTGTATCAAAAGACTGTAAGGCATATAATACAGATTTTGAATCAACAAAGAGAACTACTTTGAATGACACAGGCCGAAGGCTTATTAAATAATGCAACGCTTGAACAACAGCGACCAATTCTGCTGTATATATAGATACATTTGCCCCAATGAAAAAAGACTTTTTAATGTTAAATTTTGGAACATAAAAGGCTGCTCCAGCGCTCTGATTTGCTAAGACTGACCCATCGGTAAAAATGTGGAGGTGGGTACGGTACTTTTCATCGATGTGTTCACAAGCTGTGGAAAGCGTAATGTTGACATTATTGTGTGTGTGTGTGTGTGTGTGTGTGTGTGTGTGTGTGTGTGTGTGTGTGTGTGTGTGTGTGTGTGTGTGTGTGTGTGTGTGTGTGTGTGTGTGTGTGTGTGTGTGTGTGTGTGTGTGTGTGTGTGTGTGTGTTAGCCCTGATATGACTCTAGTAGTCGGCTGGGCTATAAAATATGAATTGAATTGAATGTGTGTGTGTGTGTGTGTGTGTGTGTGTGTGTGTGTGTGTGTGTGTGTGTGTGTGTGTGTGTGTGTGTGTATGTGTGTGTGGTGTGTGTGTGTGTGTGTGTGTGTGTGTGTGTGTGTGTGTGTGTGTGTGTGTGTGTGTGTGTGTGTTAGCCCTGATATGACTCTAGTAGTCGGCTGGGCTATAAGCAATATGAATTGAATTGAATTGAATGTGTGTGTGTGTGTGTGTGTGTGTGTGTGTGTGTGTGTGTGTGTGTGTGTATGTATGTGTGTGTGTGTGTGTGTGTGTGTGTGTGTGTGTGTGTGTGTGTGTGTGTGTGTGGTGTGTGTGTGTGTTAGCCCTGATATGACTCTAGTAGTCGGCTGGGCTATAAGCAATATGAATTGAATTGAAATGAATTGTGTGTGTGTGTGTGTGTGTGTGTGTGTGTGTGTGTGTGTGTGTGTGTGTTTGTGTGTGTGTGTGTGTGTGTGTGTGTGTGTGTGTGTGTGTGGTCTTTGATCTAATGTCTATTCATTAGAGTGGAGTGTCTGTGTGTCTGTGTGTCTGTGTGTGTGTGTGTGTGTGTGTGTGTGTGTGTGTGTGTGTGTGTGTGTGTGTGTGTGTGTGTGTGTGTGTGTGTGT
>JAPXFY010000225.1:0-12500 GCA_030674185.1 Monoplex corrugatus
GAAAAACACGCACACACATACATAGAGAAACACAGACATACACGCACACACACACACACACACACGCACACACACAGAGTCTCACTCACATTCATATCAAGGCCTAAACGACTGTCATTAAATCACAATAACAAAAAAATAAATCAGAAAACAGACCCAAGAATGTTCACTGAAAAAAATCGAAATATTGGAATTTGAAAAAAATTCTGATTGTTTCATTACAATGAATTATATCGTATCGTCTTGACTGCCTTGTGTAGTGTTGCATTGTTTCTTGTATTGTGTAGAATTCCTTGGCATTTTATTGTATTATAGTGTTGTATTGTGTTTTGTTGTGTTGTTTTGCGTTGTGTTGTATTGTGTTGTGTTGTGTTTTATTTTTATTGTGTTGTGTTGTACTATATCATATTGTACCATATATTGTTTCATAGCGTATCGTATCAGATCAGATCAGATCAGATCAGATCAGATCATGTACTATCGTATCGTATCGTATTGTATTGTATTTATTTGTATTGCATTGCATTGTTTTGTATCGTGTTGTATTGAATTATATTGTATTGAGTTAAATTGCATTGTGTTGTTTTTTATTTTTGTTTTGTTATGTTGCGTTGTTGTATTGTATTGTATTGTATTGTATTGTATTGTATTGTAATGTACTGTGTATGGTCTAGTGCATATGTATCCATTTGAGATGCCAGAAATGTTGACTCAGTTATTAGTCCAATCTTGAGTAAGGGTCTTTGAGCTAGTCTTTCACATGAGACAATAAGCATATGTCTCATATGCACAAGGTGCTTTGAGCACGTAAAAGAACTCGCAGCAAAGGAGGTATACCTGGGAAAATGTTGTTGAAAAAAATCCATTATCACAGGTGAACAGAAATATTCACAGATATAAAAAAATAGAACGGTAGTGCAGGTCTGTGACAACCAAAGTTTCTTGTTGACACTACATGTAAGGTTGCCTTTCGCACAGTAAGTCTGTTGGGATTAAAAGAAATACAATATCAAAACACCATTGTCAGAATTGTCACAGATACTGTGGCTCTTCATACCCTGACCTCGATGTTACATGACCTCCTTTTTAGCTTTCTTGTAATGTTTGCATACATGATATGAATTCACGTTGAGGTCTTTGGTGTTTGGTTCATGACAGCTGTCGTTAGCAGGTCAGCCATGGTCTCCTTACCTGGAGTCTGTCACTCGTTCTGGCTAAACAACTGACAAATTACTGTCATTAGTGGAGGGTATAGTATGCAGTGTCTTCAATAAGTTAGATAAGAGCAGGCACTTTTGAGTACCATTGATATGATCAAGCAGCACCACATGGTCTTTTAGGTTAATAACCTCATGGCAGCTTGACATCTCTGGTTCTTGAGGGCTTCCTGGCACTGAGACATCGAATGAATAAACTTTAAGTTGTGAATTGTGCATCTGGAAAGGAGGTTGTGGGTTCAACGCTACTAAGGCAGTGCAGAGGCTGGGATAAAAAGATATTAGTAGAAACATATGATAGGACAGCAGTGTACCAAATGTTACTTCCTTGTTTCTCTGTGCGTGGCTGTTTTATATTATGACCATGCATCGCTAACAGAGTTAAAGCAGCTTCCTGGGAACAAAAAGGCCTATGGGCTGTGATCTGAGAAGGTAGGGCTCTATTCATAGATCACTTGATGTATGTGAAAGATCGGACAGAAAAAAGAAAAAAAAACTGTCATAGGTTTGTTGAGCACATCCTCTATAACGGGTCAGCACAACCACTTCGTGGTCTTTGCCTTTTTAAAGAAAGGAAACATCACCACCCAGCGAAGTCATGTTATTCAGACCATGCAGCAACATAATTCAAGCAAAGTGGTAGCCAAACAAACAGAACAGTGTACACATACATACGTTGACACTTCTTGAATTTAGAAAAAAATGAACATGGCAATGACATTAAGTTCTCGAAGGGCCAAGTTACGTTCCAGTGTCAACAAAGTATGTAAAACCATCGTTATTATTTTCAATCATAAATCATTCTTGTGAAGGGCTAATTCCCAGACTCATTTGGACTCACTGCACATTGCACAAAATCAGATATTTCAGTGGGGCATTGAAAACTTAAGTTGATAAATGAGTTGCTCACACTCTGCTATGTTGCTGCACAATATATATCTTCAGTGGCCAACATGGTAGGTGTTTTTGTGTTCCACAAGCTGCCATATACTGATATAAGTTATAGAATCTTTAAGGTGCATATTGTTACTCTGAATTCGTATACACACATGGGGCCATAGACACAGGAAAGTGTGCACACCTGATGAACTGAGAGATCAGACACAGTTCCACTCTTTACCTGGCAGACGGTTGTATCCAGGTGGATCGAATCCAGGACTTCCACGTTTACCCACCTGGTACCGAGTGCATTGAAACCTGTCTTGTCTTGCCGACATGTTCCTATTGACCGTCAGCAGTCTGAGGCAGGTTATGCCGATAATTCGCATCATCCAAAATGAGTTTCAAACAAACAATTTCACAAAGCATCTCACTGTGGAACCACAGAGTAGAAAAACAATGACGTTTACTGTAAGCAACCAATTCATTCCATTTGTGACAGAAGAACCAATCAAGGACCTTGGAATGTGGTATGCTGACTCCTGAAATATGGAAGTGGTCACTAAACCGCTCAAATGTCAGACAAAAATGCAAATTATTATTATTATTATTATTATGAACATTTAGTACGCCTAATCAAATTAATGCCCTAGGCGTTTACAATGGCAAAACATATAACCAGAATCACAAGCACACACACACACGCCCACAGAAGCACCCACACACACACAAACACACACACACACACACAAACACACACACAGCATGACATGCAAATACAATGACACATTGACACTAAGACACTATAATGTCACCATTACATTACATGGGGGGAAGGGGGCAGAGATTACCAGTTTTGGGAAACAGGTGAGTTTTGAGGGAGCGTTTGAATGTGGACAGAGAGGGTGAGTATCTAAGAGAGCGAGGTAACTGATTCCAGATGGTTGGAGCTTGATAGGAAAAAGAACGCTGCCCAAACCTTTTAGTGCGGACTATGGGGATACTATAGAGACGGGTATCAGATGAGGACCGCAAAGCTCGAGATGGCATGTAGAGATGTAACAGATGGGTGAGATACTCAGGACAGGAAGACTCAATAGATTTGAAGCAGAGGCAGGCAATCTTGTAGGATATTCTTTGCTGAACAGGGAGCCAGTGGAGAGAACAGAGCAATGGCGTAACATGGTTAAATTTTGAAGAGCGGAAGATGAGACGGGCAGCATGATTTTGAACTTTCTGAAGTTTGTTAATGAGATGAGAGGGGGAACCAGAAAAAAGAGCATTACAGTAATCGAGACGGGATAGAACAAATGCACAGACAAGAGCCTTTGTCGTGTCTTCTGAGAGGAGGTGGCGGATAGAAGCAATTCGGCGGAGTTCAAGAAAACAAGTCCGACAGACGTTGCTCACATGCTGGTGGAAGGACAGGGTTTGATCAAGAGTTACACCAAGGTTACGGGCAAAATGGGAGAGAGGGATAGATGAGTCAACAAGTGTGACAGAGGTTGGAAGAGAGGGGTGATTTTGGAGTTTGGGTGGGGTGATCAAGATCAATTCGGATTTCTCTTCATTTAATTTCAGTTTGTTGTCAGTCATCCAATCCTTCAGGTCAGCTACACAAGATTGGGTTTTCTGGATCATGATGGGAAGGTCAGGGAGAGGCCCAGAGACATACAGCTGATTGTCATCCGAGAAAGAATGATGCTGAAGCAGGTGTTCTTGGACAATAGAGGAGACAGGGTAGGTGTAGAGAATGAAAAGTAGGGGGCCCAGAACAGATCCTTGTGGCACTCCGTAAGTCAGACAGGAAGGATTAGAAGAAAGACCATTGACAGAAACTACTTGCAGACGGTTGGTGATGTAAGAATGAAACCAGTTCAAGACAGTATCATGGAGCCCAAAAGAGTGATGTAGACGGGAGAGAAGGATAGAGTGGTCAATAGTGTCAAAGGCAGCAGATAGGTCCAAGAGAGTCAAAAGTGATACGTTGTTAGAGTCGAGAGTAGTCAATAAGTCGTTGCAGATTTTGAGAAGAGCAGTTTCGGTACTATGTCCAGAACGGTAAGCAGACTGAAGGGAATAGACAAGGTTATTGGAATGAAGGTGGTTTAACAGCTGGTCAAGAACAACTTTCTCTAAGACCTTGGAAAGAAAAGGAAGATTTGACACAGGTCTATAGTTTTTCAAATTCTCAGGGTCAAGAGTCGTCTTTTTTAGAAGAGGTCTTACAATTGCTGACTTGAAAGAAGAAGGAAAGGAGCCAGTTGAGAGGGAATGGTTAATGATATTGGTGATGTGAGGGAGAAGAGTATCGAGACAATGGGTGAGAAAAGAAGCTGGCAATGGGTCGAGTTCACAGGTTTTAATGCCAGATTTCATGATGATTTTCTTAATAAAGTCCTCAGAAACGGGTTGGAAGAAAGTAAGGGGGATTCCAGAGAAAGGGGGTTCAGGAAATGTAGCATGAGTGTTCGTCGTGGAATCGAGAGAAAGCCTGAGGTTAGCAATCTTGTTGAAAAAATAGTCAGAGAAAGCCTGTGGAAGATCAGAAGGTGGCAGGTGAGATGGAAGAGGAGAAGAGCCAGTTTTGCCAAGAAGAGTATTAGTTATATTATACAGTTGTTTGGAAGTGGAACAGGCAAGAATTTTAGCATTGTAATAGGCTGATTTAGAGGCATCTACGAGGCTATTGACAATTTTGTTGGCAGTTTGAAAAATTTGCTTATGAACAGTCAGACTAGACTTGAGCCACTGTCTCTCGGCTCTGCGCCTTTCACACTTGGCCGCCTGCAGCTGAGGCCCAATGGAGGAGAACCAAGGTGATGGTGGCCTCTTGGAAACAAGGCGGCCACAGGCAGGAGCGAACCGATCCAGGAGCCCAAGGAGAAGGGAGTTGAGGTCATCAGGTGTGGTTGGCGGGGAAGCAGATAAGAGAGACTGAAGGTCAGCCTCAAAGACAGTCATGTCCACTGCAGAAAGGTGTCTGGCTTGAATGTACGTTTTGCGGGGTGGAGGGCGGGAAAAATGAAGATCAGCAACAAGGCAGACATGGTCAGATGGGAGGGTGTGGTCGATGATGATGGAACTCACCATGGTCTGGTCAGTCCTGTGGATTATATTATCCAATGTGTGCCCACGAATGTGAGTGGGAGCGTGGACGCACTGAACCAGGCCGTAGCAGTCCAGAAAATCGATGACTTTGGAGGTGGTGGGTTCGGAGGGGCGATCAAAATGAATGTTAAAGTCACCAGCGATGATGTAGGAACCATGGAGGGAGTTACAGTAGGACAGCAGATCCGGGAATTCGTCAATGAAGTTGGAGTCAGTGAGACGGTTCTTAGAGTTTGGAGGAGGACGATACAAACACAGAAGGTGGAAAGTGTGGTGGGGGAAGGTGAGGGTAAGTTGTGCCAGTTCGAAAGAAGTGTGGGTGAAAGGGAAGGAGGATTTGGTGGAGAGGAAAGGGGAGAGTGGATCAGCAACAACAAAAGCAATGCCACCACCACGGGACTGGCGGGGGAAGGAGAGGGTGTGGTGGCCAGGGGGAGCGATGTCACGGCACTTAGCCTCGTCACCTTCAGCACGAAACCAAGTTTCCACCACAGCAAAGACATCGACGTTGTTGTCGTGGATGAAGTAGGACAGAGCAGAGCGTTTTTCTGTGCCAGTCCCAAGCGCTTGGGCGTTGAAGACAGACAGACGAAATGAAGCAGATCGGCGGGAGAAGCAATTTACAGGAGAGCCAGTGTTGATGCGAGTGAGGTTGGCAGTGTTATGGTAGACGGTAGAACTTCGTTGTTTTTGATCATTTCTTCTGTTAGATACGATCACGGTAATGTTGTGTTTGTTTACGTCTGCCGCCACGACGTGAGCGCCTGCGTGGTAACGAGTAACCAATGCCAATAAAAGACCTGTGTGACCTCTGTGGCAAATACAAAGTGTGGTGCATACAGTTCATACTGATTCCAAAGTACGTCTGGCCCCTTACTCATATACGTTATCAGCACTTGCATAATAGAATCAAAGGAGGCCAAAATCAACATATAAACACAAAAGGATTGGTTTCCCACTTGGCGTCATTGACGTCACTTTTTTGCTTTGTTTGTTTGTTTGTTTTTCAGGCGAAGTGGACGCATCTCCTAAAATACCTCTTCGAGGATCACACATGGTGGGAAAGAAGGTTTCTAAACATGCTTGTGGATCAGCACTTCAGGTTGTGAGATCAATGCTGCCTGAGCTAAAGACTGGCAGATAACAAAAGTCTGGGAAGTAGTGAACATAGGAAAATAATGCCTGAAGATAATGATTAAATAAATGAATGATTTAAACAAATAAATAAATAATGAGTAGATAAAGAAATAAATGAATAAATAAACAAATAATAAGTTTATAAATAAATACATGAATAAATAAAAAAGAATAAATTAATAATAGAAAATAAATAAACAAATAAATGAATAAATGATAAATTAATAAATAGACAAATAAATAAATAAGTAAACAGAGCACAGAAATCAGTGTAGAATGATTAAAGATAAAAAAAAAATGGAGTGGTGGTCAAAGTCCATAGAATAAATAAAAAAAAATCAGAGAAGGATACCAGAATGCAGGAAATCAACAGAAAAGGTGGACGTCAAAAGAATCCAGACGGCAATTTAGCAAAACTTACAGGGGCAATGTACAACATGGGAAAATCCACTTCAAAGAAGTCCAAGCTGGAATCATGTGTTGCATGTGGCCCCTCTCAACCTCAGTTTCTTCCTCAGATCTGTATTGGACTTCCTGCCTTCAAAAGCAACTCTGGAGAAATGGGGGAAATAGATAACCCAGCCAATCTTTTCTGGCAAGGTAAACAGACAGTGAAAGACGTTCTGAGTTTATGCAAAGTAGCGTTAACCCTCAGAAAGCATACACGGAGGTACACTCAAGTGCACTGTAATATATGTTCACGAAAGTAATGTCAGGTTGGAAAGAGGTGCCTCACGCAGATGTCTGGCACAGCATCGTCTGGTGCTATGGGGTCAGTTTATATATGCAGTTGGAAATAAGTTTGGTGTTCAAGTGTCTCATGTCATTATTGCTGCATTGAAAACAAAAAGCGAAATGTGCAGAACCCAGTCAGTTGATGTCATAAATGCTATTTAAACAACTTAGAAAAACAGACAGAAGACTCACCTCTTGAATGCAGACCGCCACAACATCTGTCCAGTGACACCTGTCATGAATCACCACCAACAGACTGTTGACGTGACATACCACAGGCATGGAAATAGACTTTGATTCAAGAAGACTCCTTGGGGAGTGTAAAAGCACAACACTGCTCCTTCAATTGACTCCTTTCGGTGCTGTTCTCTTCAGCTGGGTCCATGTTCTTCATTTGCATTCCTCTTGTTTTCCACGGAATTTCCTGTCTGTTTTGGACGAAAGGAGAAGAAGCAGCCCCTGTTGAGGTGACTATGAGAACAAGAATGAAATGGTTACATATCTCAGATATTGCAAGAATTCTTGCATGACATTTCATTAAAAGAGGGTGACGATACTAGTGATAATTATTGCCAAACGTTTTACTGATTGGTCTGATGTACACTGCTATTTGCACTGGCAAGAAATAGGAATCAAAACATAAGTACAAAAGTGTTAAAAGTGGTTGACTATTACTTGTAATATTTCGTTATTTTTTTCAAATGGCTTTCGTGTGTATTTACATAGATATATGCTCATACGCATGATAACTAGACATAATAAAGCACTCAGTTTTTCACATTCTTTTGTTGAAAAGAAAAGAAAAGAATGTGCGTGCATGTGTTTGTAAATGTGTGTGTGCGTGTGTGTGCGTATGTGTGTGTGCGTGTGTGCGTGTGTGCGTGTATATATATATATATATATATATATAATATATATGTGTGTGTGTGTGTGTGTATTCGTGTGCGTGCTTGTGTATGTGTGAGTGTGTGTATTTGTGTGTGCTTGTGTGTGTGTGTGTGTGTGTGTGTGTGTGTGTGTGTGTGTGTGTGTGTGTGTGTGTGTGTGTGCGTGCGTCTATGTGTGTGTGTGTGTGTGTGTACGTGTATGTGTGTGCATATGTCTGTGTGTGAAAGTGAGAGAGACAGAGAGAGAGAGACAGAGAGAGAGAGAAAGAGGGAGAGAGAAAGAGAGAGAGTGTGTGTGTATGTGTGTGTGTGTGTGTGTGTGTGTGTGTGTGTGTGTGTGTGTGTGTGTGTGTGTGTGTCTGTGTGAGGAAATCGTATTAACAAAATATTCTCACCTCTTTATATTAGGATTTTCGCCGAATTGTGGGGAAAGATGCTGACTGCAAAGGGATTACAAAAGTGCAGTAAGTTTGCAAAGTTAGACACACATTCACAGTGACATGGACCAACAACAATGCCTCAAATCAGCTGTTTTCAAAAGAAAATGTGTGAATGGCATGTGGAAACTTGATTATTGACTGAAGGAACAACACTGACTGACATGTCGATATCTCCTGCCGTGATCTCTGTCAGGGCGCACAACCTAAGAGGCTTCTTTTTTTATCTTGGATAATGCTGGAGAAAACTTACAACCCATGGAAGATTGTGGAATGAGTTTGTAGGTGACTGTAAGTTCTTGCTGAACATAATGGCCGGTAGATTAGTGAATGTATACCAGTACCTATGAGTATGTATCAGGGTTAATATGGCAGTGGTCTTTTGAAGTCTACAGTCTAGAGTTTATTTCTGATTTTTCTTGGTAGTTGGATAATTCCATATGCGCTCTGGTTATCTGGAAGACTTCAGAGTTTAAACTTAATAAAAAACTTTATTACACATGGATAGCAACATTAGGTCTAATTCCACCTGTCTCACCACTAAGAATCGTTACTCTACACACACCAATAAAACCATATTAAAAACAGACTCTATGAGCCTGCGCAAAACTTTTTATGCTGGTAAGGTCTTGAAGTGGAGAGGGGAAAAGTGTTCTTGTGCCATGGACACCACCAGAAGAATTGAAACATTAACATGGACATTGACCAAACACACTTCAGATGTGTGGTGTGGGACTGAACATGAGACTATAATATGTTGAGCCCAGAGCTCTATCAAAACAGCCAACTAACTGGCGTTTTCCTTTAATGTACAGTTTTGTAAATATTATCTTAGTGGCTGGATTGCCCCGCCAGAGATATCCCAGATCTGAACCCAGGTTGGTACAGGTATTCTTCCTCCCCCACCCCTACCCCTTTCCCCTAGACCTGGAGTAGTTGTCTAGAAGCTGCCAGTTTATTTTTTGGATAAGACAACAAATTGATATCCCATGTGCAATGTATTCCTATTATTCACAATAGAGTCCATGGCACACATAGTAATTACAACAATTTTGAAAAAAAACAAAACTTTTCATCGACACATACAAAAAACAAACAAGAAGCAAGCAAGAAAGCAAACAAACAAACAAACAAGCAAACAAACAAACAAACAAAAAACAAAACAAAAACAAACAAAAAATCCAATTACAACAAACAAAAAAGATCGACAGAAAATGAATAAGGAAGTGAGAGAGATGCATAAAGCTACTTATTTTGATTTCGCCTTGTCAGATCGTTTTTGTCCATTTTACTAAATTGCTGATTTAATGTTTTCCATTATGACGTGGTGAAAATGTTCACATACGCTCTATCTCAGTCTCTTATCTATTTTCTCTTTTACACACACACACACACACACACACACACACACACACACACACACACACACACACACACACACACACACAACACACACACACAAAACACACACACACAAACACACACACACACAAACACACACACACAACACCACACACACACACACCACACACACACAAGACACACACACACACACACAACACACAAACACACACACAACACAACACACACATCAACACACACACACGCAAACACACACACACCACAAACACACACACACACAACACACACACACACACACACACACACACACACACACACACACACACACACACACAACACACACACACACAAATTCTGTCACTGTGGATTTACAGCTGCTTCATTCACTGTCCGTTTTCAGCGAAACAAAGGAGCAGTAAGAAAAAGCACCGTGAGGCCACCCACTGAAGGAGACTATACTTTGTCAGATTATTTTGATGGTGTTATGTAGCCTTTTGTGCTTTAGAATGGCATGGGCTGCATTATGAAATGTAATATCCACAGGAAACGTTAAACACAAATCGCGTCGTATGATTGGATACATTGTGGAAGTTTCCTATCAAAAGATGGACAAAAACGTAAAAGAACTGACTCATCACTGGCAAGGGTATCTACCTTTTTGATGAAGTAGCCTCCTTTCACCTTCGAAATGGTATTTGAGTGTAGTACTGACAGTTGTAGATGGTTACTATATTTGTCAACAAGACGTGGAAGTGTCGACAAAGCGAAACAGCCAACATTTGAGCAATCCCTTTAAAGAGTGAATCGTAAAGAATGTATTTTTTGCTTGTGCATTTTCCTATTCAGTAAATTATCTTCAGAAAGTATGTCATGGAATCTGGCTTTGGATATGAAAAATATGTGGATTGAGCAGTTTGGTATCAATCAAAAACAAACAAACAAACAGCAGCAACAACAACAAAATACTTTTTTCCAGTTACTGATCAAATTTGCAGTGAGGTAACTATCACAGAAATGATTCATGTAGAAACAGGCTCATACATGTACTTCTGTCTGAGCCAAGATGTTGATAATGTCTGGCAAGGCAGACGAACTAGCCTGTAGTGAAAGCTTAGGATTAATGAACGTACGACCCCTCAAGTAGAAACAGGCCCTTACGGGTACTTCAGTGTGAAAAATGAAGTGGACAGTATCTGGCCAGCCAGACAAACTAGCCTCTCAACTGATGGCTTAGGATTAACCAGCATCGGGCAGCACAGCTGTTCTCACACTTAAGTAAACTGAAAACGAGACATTTAACCAATAGAGCCAGTTGTACACGCAGCTGTGTCGAGGATCGCCACAGTGGAAGAGAGCGGTCCATTGTTTCAGCGGACAGGGTCTGGCCTGCGCTTGTCCACGTCAACCCCTCCTTCATGCACTCTCAAGTTGAGGAACTTCTTGAAAGTCGTCTTAAGATAGGTGGGGTCAGTGCTCCATCGTGTTCTGATTCACGCTATATAAATGAAAAGGGAAAATAACACAGAAAAAAGACAGACACAGAGAGACAGAATGGTCAGTCAGTCACGGATGTGTTAGGAGATGGGCCACTCAACTTGGCAGAGGTGCTGAGCCTTTGCCAGAACCATGCAGTCAAGGTACGTTGATGTTTTATTTCAGTGCAGAGTTTTAGAGCTGATAGGTAAAGAAGTAGGATTGCTTTAGGACGTAGGCAAATAAGAATAAGAGGAAGAATGTTTATGCTTTACGTTCAACATGCTTGATTAAAGAAACTATAACGACTTATAATGCTATGTGTGGTTTGCTTTTGAAAGTTATTGCTAGTGTGCTTAGTGCGTTTCTACTCGTTTCTCTCCTTTCTCGTTGTTGTGTGTGATCTCTATATAGAAAGGCAATTCCACGCAACCATCCCCCACATTCCAGAACATCACCCAAAATCCATCCCGTGATACATGACCACCCCAAACACCCTCCATGATATAACAATGGAAATCTCAATGAATTACTCTTTGTTTTGGTAGAATGATAGATCCGGTGATCTGCTTCTAGCGAATTTTATTGGTTATCACAACTAAGATATTGTTTTAATGATACATGTTTGTAGATAGCTAAATGTTTGCATTTCCTGGTATTGCAACTACCAGACAGCTGCATTTCCGATGAATTGATAAGACACTCTCATATTATCTTTTATTCTACTTGCATACAAAGAAATGGCCAAAACCAAGGTTCAGTTCTGACAGACCAAAGTTAAGAAATACAGTATCTGAGAAAGAACGTTTTAAGAATTTTAAATGTCAAATTTGTCTTGATCTAAATATACAAACGATCTTCCTGCCAGAAATATAAGGCAAAAGAAGAAGACAAAGAAGGAGAAAATGGTAATGATGATGAGACTTGCTTCCATTCAAAAAGGAATTAAACTGCAAATCTTAAACCCAACATTTCTGTATGAGAACCATACTAAAAAAACGCATCCATCTTCAAGCAGCATTTCGCAGGATACGCGTGAGGAAGCCTATCGCCACCATGATGAGGCATATCATATAAAACTTAATATTATTGAGCAAAATCTGTACAAGAATGTGTCTGTGGTCTGGGTCTGATTGCTGTGTGTTGTGTGGCCATGTCCTGGAGTTTGTGATCACCCTACTTTGCCATTCAGTTTGAAAACAAGATAATTAATGACTGGGTCTGAATTGGTCATTCAGCACATGGACAGCCCCCATTTGCTT
>JAPXFY010000225.1:17500-32500 GCA_030674185.1 Monoplex corrugatus
GGAGAATTGAAGGTGAAATATTAATGCACTTTACAACTAATCTTGTTTTATGTATCGACTACTTCAACTACTCCATGAACTTTTATGTGTACTGTTTGACTGGCATGAGGTTTAGAAAGGAATTCCTAAAGCTGATGAGCAGTCTGTTTCCTTGTATCAGGTCTTCCAAATTAATAAGGAGTAGTGAATTCTGACTCGATCTGGTAAAACATTTAGAAAGGTGTTAATTGAGCAACAGAAAGTGATGTAACAGTTCTGCAAAAACACTACCACCACCACCACAATCATTACGAACAATAACAACAGCAACAATAGAAACACTAGCAATAACAAAAACAGTAGCGGCATAATCATAACTTTGACATACCTCTTAAGATATAAGGCTTTTAACACTGTCAGCGTGATTCAGTTTAATCATCTGTGTGTATAGACAACAATTATAGTCACATTTGATTTAACATGTAAGGTTATTTTGAATTTTTCTTCAACACACAGACACATATATAGACACAGACAAATAGAGAGAGAGAGTAACAGACTCTCTGACAAACAGACAAACAGAGAGACAGATAAACACACACACACGTACACACACACACACACACACACACACACACACACACACACACACACACACACACACACACACACAGAGGCACACACGCACACGTGTATACTCTCTCTCTCTCTCTCTCTCTCTCTCTGATTAACACATGTATACACATACATTTCACAAATACAAACATATGAAATATAGCCATGTCCACAAACACACACATGATCACTTACAAACAGAAACACATACATACACATACACGTACACATACACATACATAGACACTAACACATGCACGCACACACAAAAACACGCAAACATACACATACCTCACACTCAGATAACCGTGCGCATGAATACACATGCACTTACACGCTGTCAAAATTCATTTCACATCAAAAAAAAAAAAAAAAATAATATGAATAACCAATTTGTAGCAAACATATCACCAATGTAAAAAGTCTTATCAGTGTGTTTTTTCCCTTATCTTTCTTTGGACTCATTTTGACCTTTCCTTCAAGATATGTCGATGGTTCATTCATCTTATCTCTTTGCAGTGTCCATCCCATCTACACGTCATAGCATATGAACTCTAAGGGGCAAAATCAGCGAGTATATATTTGTTTTCTTTATAACCTTACGTATTGAAAACTCAATTAATTGACAAAACACACAATACATGAATCGTTTTTGAATAGTTTACAGTGATAAGGCCTTAAGTTGTTTGTTGGCGCGTAACAATTGTTATGTAATATAATGCGATGTAGACTTATATATGTCACGGTGTGTCGTGTAACGTTGTTTTATGTGTTCTATTGCCATGTTATGTGATGTAACTTGAAGATTTGTAGTGTTATTGAGTTTCATGTAAAACCCATTGCAGATGCCAGGGGCTCATTCAGCATAAGCAGTATCCCCACCTTCTGGAAATTCTGTGCTACACATTTCCTCTGTTTTGTAACTTAACTCTGATTCTGCCTTGCTCCTTTGCTTTCTGGCGTCTCTCCTCATCACCTTTTGGCTTAACTGGTCCATTCACCTGTATATGCTCTACAAATCCTTGCATACGGTTTTGTTTTAGTATTTGGGAATGGGTACATGTATCGACTAAGAAAATGTGATGTGCCAGAGCAATTTGGGATAAGTTAGGCCAGTTTGTATTTGGTTTTCTTTTGAGTGTCCTGAGTTATGTTTACATTTGTATTCAAGATGGTATTTTCAAAATCCCTCTGATGACAAACTGGATGGAAAGATCAAAATCAGGGACATATCCTTAGATTATGGACGCAAAAATGTTGTTTTGTGTACTGAATTTTCTTTTCCATTTTTTTTAATTAAATGTTGTGTACGTTTTGATATGGCTATAGCCACGATATGGTTCTGGGCAGTCAGCTGGGCTTTAAACAGTAAGTTCCATGTGATATATTGCCATGTAATGGAATATAGTGTCACGAAATATAATGTAACAGCAGACTGTATAATACTGTATAATGTCATCAGTGAGAGTGATCCGGCAGCACTGTTTCTGACGACTGTTATCAGTGGCAAAGGAGTGCAGTCTGTTAACTTCCACTGACCAAAGACACCATCTGACTGGTGACCTTAACACTGTTGCTGTCAATCAAATATAATACAGTGGTGCGGTTTACAAGATATGCCTGTAAACATGTATATCCTACAATGATAAGATGTCAAGTCTAAGGGGAAAACCAGTATTCTGACTTAAAAAAATATACCTCCAAAGAAACATTCAGAGGACATTGGAAAAAATTCTGTCCATCTTCAGACAAACCCTATCATCACGTCCTAACACTAAAAGATGGCATGACAAACCATTGTTTTTAAGGTAAATATGAGTTTATTGATGAATTATGTCCTACATAAATCATTTTTCGGTTTAAACATGGACATATTTTTCGTTTCATACAAACGTTTGTTTGATACCTGTGTCATAGTCACATGACCTTTTTTATATTTAACTCGTGCTTACTGATCACTTCAAATGTGTGTACTATACCAATCATTGTTAGTTTCAACATACACCCACACACGCCTGCCCACGCTCATAATAAACCTCAAACAGTTCATCAAATCACAACAACAAAGAAAAAAATATTGAAACAGATCCAAGAATTTTTACTGAAAAATATGTTTAATGGGAAAGAAAAACAATTCTGATTATTTTATTGAATTGAATTTTATCTAATTGTTTGATAAGGCGCTGTACTGTATTGTGCTCTGCATTTTGTGTTGTGTTGTATTGTGTTGTATTGTCTTCTATTGTGTTGTAACTTTTTGTATTGGCAGATTTATATTGTATTACATCATACTGTACTATGTTGCGTTGTATTGTATCATATTGCATTGTATTGTTGTGTACTGTTTTATATAGTATTATATTGTACTGTACGTGGTCTGGTGGATAAAACATCCATCTAGGATGCGAGAAATCTGGACTCAATTCTCAGTCTAATCTTCATAGGGGTCTTTCAGTTGATTATTATATGAGACAATATAATTTATTTCTGCACAACGTGCTTTGAGCACACAACATTCCTCATGGCAATGGAGCTACCCCAGGCAAAATTCTGTTGAAAAATATCCACTGTTCATGGTGAGCAAAAACAACAACAACAACAAAAACAGAATTGTAGTTTGACATTTTGACGACATGCTCTTCCCATTGACAGAAAGATCGACTTTTACATGGTAAATCTGCTGGGATAAAAAGAAACAAAATATCCAATTACCATTGTGAGAATTGTCACAGATACTGTGACCCATCATACCCTGACCTCATGGTTACTTGACCTCCTTTTGTCGTTTACCTGTACCGTTTTATTACCTGATTATGAGTTTACGTTGAGGTCTTTGATGTATGTGGTTCGTGAGATGTATCGTTGGTGAGCCAGCCATGGTCTCCTTACTGTCACAGGTAAAGGGCTTAGTAAACATTGTCCTCAGTAAGTTAAATAAAAACAGCAACTGTTGAACACCATCAGTATGACACAGCAGCAGCAATGTGGGTCTTCTCCAATAGATGACTCCCAGGCAGCTCGATACCTCTGGTTCACATGGACTTCCTGGCACTGTGACTTCGACTGAATGAACTTGGGTTTGCTTGTGCATTGTGGAGCTGGAATGACCAATATGGGATCAACACCACTGAGGTGGCGCTGATGTTGGGACAGAAAATAAAATGACAGAAACATGCGTTATGACGGCAGTGTAACATTTTACAACGTGGCTGTTGTATCTTATAACAACAGAACAGTGGTGGCTCAGCGCTAAAAGAGTTAAAGCGTTTCCCTGGTAAACAAGAAGCCATGTGTCAGTTCTCCTTGAAGAGTACTTTTCTACCTGCTCTGCTGAGTGCAGAGTAGTGGTATGGGTACTAGTCTTTCAAATGAGGTGATGACTTCCTTGTAGTAGATTTAGCCATTAACATGGCTATCACTGTCCAAAACAAGTGCAACTACCCGCGCTGAATCAGCTGACATGACCTCATTCCACACCAAGATATCCTGACGTGCACCAAGATCCCCAGCATTTACTCCCTGCTGAGCCACCACCACCAACGATGGTTGGTACATGTTCGTTGCATGGAGGATGGGAGCCTGCCAAACGACGTCCTATAAGGACAGTTAGTCCAGAGTGCCAGAAGAGTTGGCCGCCCCCTACTCTTTTTCAAGGACGCCAGTCAAAAAGATCTGAGGACTTGCAGCATCTCTACAGACAGCTTGGTAACACACTGTCTACAAAAGCATCACAAAGTCAGACATGATGAGAGACCAGCTCATGGCAGATAGAAGATACTTCAGGAAGTGTGCTGCCACTCACGCATCAGCCTGCAAAGCCGTAGCAGACGGTGCCAGACCCACCCTACAGATGGCATGCAAGAAGCGTGCATTTAGCATGGTCTCAGGACATTGAGATGTTAATGATGATGAAGAGCATGTACTGATTTCATTGACTTGTTTAGTGTTTGCCTAAGTCTTTTCGAACAATATTTTTCGTATGTTTTATGATAAAAATGCTATATCTGATCAGCAACTTTATTTTTGTTTTGCACTAGATCTGAAAGTCATGATTAGCCGCCATTGGTGTTATATGAGCACAGATGGGACATTACGGTTTTGTATATAGAGATGAAAACAAGTTCCAGGCTGCAATGATACCAATTATACATGCAGACTGATAAGTTTTACAATGTGTGTTTGGAGGTCTCTTTAATCTTCACTGCAAAACCATGTGTGTTTGGGTATTTGTGTGTGTAAGAGACACTGAACGGATGTCTGTGTGCATACATATACAACCAGATGCATACTTTTAGTGACACTGACACATTCACCCTGTGAAATGTAACCGTGATACTTCACCTTACTTCAAAGTATTCAACTATGCATCATTTGATTATTTTTCATCTTTAAGCTGTCTGTGGTAACTTCTATACATTTATGTATAAGTACCTTTATGGCGTCATTGGTTATTTCTCTGTGTGCACTGCCGTCACTGATGTCAACAGACTAACAGACTTACAAGTGTTTAGGAAAAGTCATCACACTTCCCTAACATCAATAGATTTAACTGTGACATTCTTGAACTGTATCTTTCCTGTACCACATGGTCTACACACTGTGTCTGACAGAAGCATGACTACCAAGACTGATATTGAAGGGTGGCTGTGGTATGTATATCACAACCATGCTCGCTGTCAGCATACACCTCCCGAATCATCATTCCATCCTTACAAATAAAAGATGATGGTCAATGACAAAAACCAACGGTACCTAGCACCATGCATTCTGAAATTGTCACAGAAACTCATTTTTATTCTGCCTTCCCACCATCGATACACTTTTCGGTGTGATCACAGTGTGAACTATCATGGCTTCTCAAGCACGTTCCCAGATATGTGTTAGTGCCACATATGTACATGTACATGCATGATACAGAACTTTTTCCAGTCACTGTCGTAATGTGTTAGCAGAACAGACTCATGGCTGGGAGGGTGTAAGTTAACATGGTATGAATCACGCCAACGCCAGGTTTTTAGTTCGAACCATCTCATATCCAATGGTAAGCATGTTGTGGGCTCATTGCTATGCCCTTTTTCATTTTTGTTCACGTTCAGGCAATAATTCATACGATATAAACTGCATTTTTGTAGAACACACACTTAAATAGATATCATACATGATAATCCAAATGTACAGATAGGTATGGGTGCTCATTTGTGATCAAAACACTCACACACACACACAAACATACACTCGCTCTCACACACACACACACACACACACACACACACACACACACTCACGAACACACACACACACACACACATACACACACACGCACACACACACGCACACACAGACACACACACACATATATGTATATATATATATATATATATATATATATGTATACATATACATATACATATACATACACATACGCATACATACATTTAAATACATATGTACATATTATATTATATATACAAATATATATATATATATATATATATATGTACACATGTACATATATATATAATATTATATATAATATATATATATATATATATATATATATATATATATATATATATACACATAATCAAAAGAGAAATAGCAGATGAACAGTGTGGATTTGTGGAAGGGAAAGGAACTATTAATGCCATATACATCCTAAGAACTAGAGAGGTCAATCGAGTTGAACAGGGATTTATATTTGTGCTTTGTTACTATACCAAGGCTTTGGATTGGGTAAGACATGAAGAACTGATCAACCAACTAGACAAACCCAATAATGATGGAAAAGATCTACGAACAATCAGAAATATGAAATGGGAACAAACAGCTGCAATGAGAATAAAAAACGATATAATATCTTTCCAAAACATCAAAAGAGGAGTCAGACAGGGTTGTGTTTTGTCACCAGATCTGTTTTCACTTTACAGCGAAAACATCATGAAAAATCTAGAAGAAGACCCTGGATTAAAGATTGGAGGAACAATGATAAACAACATTAGATACGCAGATGACACCATGCTAATTGCAGAAAGTGAAAGTGACCTACAGCACCTTGTGAATATACTTGAAATAGAAAGCAAAGATAAGGGGTTGGAACTAAACAACGGGAAGACTGAAGTCATGGTGATCAGTAAAAAACATGAAATCCGCTCATGCAAAATAACAGCAAACGACATAACCTTGAGACAGGTTGATAAGTTTAAATACCTGGGAATGATCATTTCACCAGACGGCAGATGCACATCAGAAATAGCCAACAGAATCGGCCAAGCCAAAACAGCATTCAAGAAGATGACAAGCATTCTTACCAACAAATGCTTATCAGTTAACATCAGGAAGAGAGTTCTTGAATGTTATATAGAACCAATACTGTTGTACGGTTGTTAGGCGTGGACAGACAACAAGCAAAGCAACAACAAGATTGAGGCAGCCGATATGTGGTTTCTAAGAAGGTTGTTGAGGGTTCCATGGACAGCAAAGAAAACAAACGAGACAGTCTTGATGGAGGCAGACACGAGTAGATCATTCATAAGGAAGATTAGTAAAAGGCAGGCAACATCCATGGGCCATTTTATGAGGAAAGGGGAATTGGAACACCTGGTCACAACGGGAAAGCTGGAGGGAAGGAGAGCACCGAATAGACCCAGGGAGAAGATGCTAGACGGACTTGCAGAGTGGCTGAAGACAAGGAGGGTGGAAGAGATGATTGATGCAAGAGATAGAGACAGACGGAAGTCCATAATCGCCAGCTCCATGCGCCAAGGCAACTGACGATGATGATGATGATGATATATATATATATATATATACAGATTGCACAAAGTCGTACAATCATGTGTACACGCACTCTCAAGCTCACATTTGAATATATTTTGATATGACACGAAAAATAAAATAAAGCAAAAAGGTATGGGTGTATTAAACCTGTCTATTAGGAAAGAACGACACACACTCCTCAGGGAAAGTGATAATAAAACAACAACAATAACAACAAATGATCTCACCGTTCGTTTGTGGTGTTGTCATATTTGTATAATGTCTTCATAGTTACAACTGTAATACTTCAGTATGTCATATCACAGTCTGCAGAATCTGGCTGTGCGTAATAGATGAAAAAAAAGAGTCATTATCAAAAGTAATAGTTGGGCGAGTGTACGTCCAATCCATTTCGTACTTTCGTACAGTCATTCTCATCTTTTGATTATATAGCTCAAAGGCATATCTCCATTTATGCTTTATTTTCAAAAGATGTGCAGATTTGGCATTGGTTTTTCACATTTACATCTATGAATGAAATAGTTTGCGAAAGGCAAAATGAAATTAAGAAATGTATCACGTTTAAAAGTTTAATCAAATCTCAAAATAATCGGTTGTTTTGACAGTTGTTATTTGTCAACATTTGTGCACTTTGTCTGTACAAACGTTTAAAATTCATTGAAAAAAAAGACCTGTATATATTGATATTACCAAAGGCAGTGTTGTATACTGTTCCATGCTTGATGGCAGAAATACACAAATTGGTTTGTATTAAGCCCATTTCTTTGGGTACAACGTTAGTAACCAGTATTCGATGGAAGGCTCTTATCTGAAACCATTTACGTTTAACTTTGGGTGCTAGTTTTTCAGATGAGACGATAAAGCAAAGTTCTGTTCGTAGATCACTTAGAGTGATGTATGTTACTGATTGGACAGCAAGAATGTGACATTTCCTGGGATGAAATTGCTGCACAGCTGAGAGAATGTTTTGTTTTTCTGTTTTGTTGACAAAAGAATGAGACCGATTGATTGTATCATAGAATCATGAAGTCACTCTCTCTCTCTCTTTCTGCCTGTCTATTTGTCTGTCTGTCTGCCTCTCTCTCTCTCTCTCTTTCTCTTTCTCCCTCTCTCTTTTTGTCTTTGTGTGTCTTTAAAATGGCCAAAGAGCAGCCATTCTGTTTCTTGTTGAAAAGTTGAACTGCTAAGTGTCAGGTTTCGAACTTTTTAACGCATTTGTGGAGTGCACACTGTAATATATGTTTTATGAAAGTAATGCCAGGATGGACAGAGATGTCTCACGCAGATGTCAGGCATAGAATCGTCTGATGCCATGGGGTCAGTTTTTATATACAGTTGGAAATAATGTTATTATTCAACTGCCTCGTGTCAATTTAAGAAAACCGAAATGTGCACAACCCAGTCAGATGATTCAACTTAGGAAAACAGATAGAAGGCTCTCATCTCTTGAATGTAGACCACCACAACATCTGTCCAGTGACACCTGTCATGAATCACAACCAACAGACTTTTGACGTGGCATATCATGGGCATGGAAGTAGACTTTGATTCAAGAAGACTCCTTGGGGAGCGTAAAACCACAACACTACTTCTTCAATTGACTCTTTTCGGTGCTGTTCTCTTCAGCTGGGTCCATTTTCTTCACTTGGATTCCTTTTGTTTTCCATGGAATTTCCTGTCTGTTTTGGATGGAAGGACAAGAAGCAGCCCCTGTTGAGGTGACTACAAGAGCAAGAATGAAATGGTTCCATATCTGAGACATTGTAAGAATTCTTACATGACAATTCATAAAGAAGAGGGTGACGATAATAGCGACAATTATTGCCAAACATTTTACTGACTGGTTTGATGTACACTGCTGTTTGCATGAGCAAGAAATGGCAATCAAAACATATACATACAAAAGTGTTGAAAGAGGTTGACTTTCACGTTGTCTATATTTTTTAATTTTTAAATGTCTTTCATGTGTATCTGCATCGATATATGTTCATACGCATGATAACTAGACATAATTAAACACTCACTTTTTTTCCCATTTTTTGTTGAAAAGAAAAGAAAGAAGCGTGCGCATTTCCGTGCTTGTGTTTGTAAATGTGCGTGTGTGTGTGTGTGTGTGTGTGTGTGTGTGTGTGTGTGTGTGTGTGTGTGTGTGTGTGTGTGTATGTGTGTGTGTGTGTGTGTGGCTGTGTGCGCGTGTGAGTGTATGTCTGTGTGTGTGTGCGCGTGTAGCTGTGTGTGTGTGTATGTGTATTCGTGTGTGTGTGCTTGTGTGTGTGTATGTGTGTTTGTGTGGGTGTGTATGTGTGTGTGTGTGCTTGGTTTTTGTGTGTGTGTGTGTGTGTGTGTTTGTGTGTGTGTGTGTGTGTGAGAGAGAGAGAGAGCGACAGAGAGAGAGAGAAAGAGAGAGAGAGAGACAGCGACAGAGAGAGAGAGAGAGAGAGAGAGAGAGAGAGAGAGAGCGAGCGACAGAGAGAGAGACACACACAGAGAGAAACAGAGAGAGAATGTGTGTGTATGCATATCTATGAGGAAAATCGTATTAATAGAACATTCTCACCTCTTTATATGAGGATTTTCACTAAATTGTTGGGAAAGATGTTGCTGCAAAGGGATTACAAAAGCATGTTACCCTGAGGATCCGTTTTGTGTTTATCTTCTATTTCTTTGCATTTTGTTTTCAGCCAAGCTTCCTTAGCTTCAGTGCACCTATTCCTGATTAATTTATTTATCTTCTTGTATATCTCCTCGTTTCTCTTTGCCTTCCTCCGTTCCCACATCAAGCCTAACATTTCTTTTGTCATCCAGTTTTTTTTCCTTTTTTGCTTTTCTATCGATTTTATGGATTTCTTCACAATATTCATGTATCGAATTTCTCAACTTTTTCTATCGTTCTTCACTGTCACCAACGTCTTCCAGAGCACTGAATTTGTTTTGAACATGACCGTTAAATGTTTTACGTATCACTTCACCTGTCTTTAAGAGTCCAAGACTTAATTTGATGTTGCTTTTGGTCTGTTTCCTTTTCCTTAATTTCAGCCTAATTTTTCCCACTACAGGATTGTGGTCACTGTTGCAGTCTGCGCCTGGTAATGTTTTTGCTGACAGTAAAGAATCTTTTACTAATCAGGATGTAGTCAATCTGACTTTTTGGTATTATCTCCTGGACTCATCCAAGTCCATTTTCTTCTATAAGGCTGCTCAAACCGGGTGTTTCCTACCATGTACTCATTCATCTGTGCCCATTCTACAAGTTTCCCTCCTCTTTCATTTTGTGTACCAAGGCCATGAGGTCCAACTATATCCTCCACCCTATCTTGTCCCACTTTAGCATTAAAATATCCCATTATTATTGTAACTCCTTGTGATTTACATTGGGCCTTGGCCATCTCTAATACCTCGTAGAAGTTGTCAATGTCTTCCTGAGTACTTGCGGATGTTGGTGCATATATCTGAATAATGTTGATATCAATTGGCCTGCCACCCAATTTAACCAGCAAAACTCTATCGGACACAGCCCAGTACTCCCTAACTGCTTTTAATTTGTCCCTGTCCATTACGATGTCTACTTCTCTTTCATGTGAGATTCCACCAGAGTATATTACTGTATGCTCTCCAGATGTTATCATGCCTGCCCCCTTCCATCTGACTTTCTTAGTCTTACAATACTAATGTGAATCCTTTCCATTTCCATTTTGATATTGTTTAACTTACCTTTTTGCAACAATGTTCTTATGCTCCATGTTGCAATTTTGGTATAATTCCTGAGGTTGAGTTTGGATGCATTAGCTTGCTGATGGTCTAGGGTCACCTGTGCAGCGTGACGGTCCCTACCGGACGAACGTACTCCATTGGAGCCCCTACTTACGTCGTTACACTGATTATATATATATATATACAAACACACACACACAGTCACACTTATTTTGTCACTGTGGATTTACAGCTGCTTCATTCACTGTCGTTTTTCAGCAAGACAAAGGAGCAGTGAGAAAAAGCACCGCCAGGCCACACACTGGAGGAAACTATACTTTTGTCAAGTTACTTTGATAGTGTCCTGTAGTCTTTTGTCATTTAAAACGGCATGGACTGCATTATGAAATAGAATATCCACAGTAAACATTAAACTCAAATCGCATGGTATGGTTGGATAGATTGTGGAAGTTTCCTGTCAAAAGATGTGCAAAAATGTATAAGAACTAACTCATGACAGGAAAGGGCAGCCTTTCAATTTTTAATGAAGTAGCCTCCTGTTACCTTCAGAATGGTCTTTGAGTGTATTACTGACAGTTGTAGATGATTACTATATTTGTCAAAAAGACATGGAAATGTCGGCAAAGCGAAGACAACCAACATTTGAGCAATCCCTTTAATGAGTGAAACGTAAACAATGTATTCATTTTTTAACTTGTGTGTTTTCCTATTCGGTAAAATATCTTCTGAAAGTATAATTGATGGATTCTGGCTTTGGATATGAAAAATATGTGGATTGTACAGTTTGCTGTCAATCGAAAACAAAAAAAAAACAAAAACTGAAACAACAACTAAATACTTGTTTCTAGTTACTGATCAAATCTGCAGTAAAATAATAACGGAAATCTCAATTAATTATAATGCTACCAATTTTGAAGAACAAGGTCTCCCAACAGTGTAAAAATCGCTACTCACAGTTCCGTAGCTTTCGATGGCGTTCTCGCCATCTTCGTCAGCGCTCTAATGCTGTCTGCGTGAATCTCTACTCAGATCTTCAAAATTGGTAGCATTATGTCTACCCCCCAACTGTTGAAACTTCCCCTACGTCTCAATTAATTACTTTTTATTTTTGGTAAAATGATAGATCGGGTGATCTGATTCCAGCGAATCGCAGTGGTTATCACAACTAAGATATTATTTTAATGATATATGTTCGTAGGTACTAAACTTTTTTCGTTTCCTTGTATTACAACTAGCAGAGAGCTGCATTTCCGATGAATTAAGACACTGTCATGTTATCTTTTTCCTTCTTGCATACAAAAAAATGGCCAAGAACAAGGTTTACTTTTGACAGACCAAACAAAGAAATATAGTATGTGAGAAAGAACATGTTTAAGAATTTTAAAAGTCAGATTAGTCTTGATCCTAAGTATACAAAAGTTCTCAAAGCCAGAAATGTAAGGCAAAAGAAGAAGAAGCAGATGGAGAAGATGGTGATAATGACGATACTTCCTTCCAATCAAAAAGGTAATAAGCAGGAAATCTTATACTCGAGACTTTTATATGAGAACCAGACAAAAAAAAAAAAAGGCATCCCCCAAAATCCATCAAGCAGCATATCGCAGGATACGCGTGAGGAAGCCAACACGACGAGGCATATAATATAAAACTTAATAATGTTGAGCAAAATCTATACAAGAATGTGTCTGTGGTCTGGGTCTGATTGCCGTGTGTTGTGTGGCCATGTCCTGGAGTTTGTCATCTCCCCACTTTACCATTCATTTTTAAACATGATAATTGACGACTGGGTCTGAATTGGTCATTCAGCGCATGGACAGCCCCATTTGCTTGGTGAAATGGCCACCATGCGATGCTGGGAGCTTGGGCGGTAATTTTTTGGAAAGTGTAGAGGCATTGGTTCTCTCGATCACATCCTGCACCATGGGTTTTTTTCTTAACAAAAATTATATCCTCTTTTTAGAAGATACTGGGTTGGGGTGGGCTATTTGTGAGGACCTGATCATGTTGGCACCAAAAGTACCTAAGGAATCAATCAATCAATCAATTGGAAGAACATCTCTCCATCCTACCCGTCCTCTCAACATTTCCACTTGTGCACGCTATTGCCTTTGCAAGACTTTTTTCTCTATTGGATGATAGAATATTTGTTTTATGGGAGGGGTGGCATATCACATTGTTAATTAAATATCAAAGAAACACTAAGTAAATAAATTGAAGGAAAAAGTCAGTGACTGAATTTCTAAAAAAGCAAGTGAGGGGAAAAAAGTGCGTACCACTACTATTTGCCAGAAAGAATGAACATTTGCGCTTTTATTTCTATAAACGAATGCATGTAAGAATCCTGAAGGCACTTTCTGTTTTGATTTTGTCTTTCTAATGCTTCGTGGATGACTGTATTCCTGTTGTTTTTTGCCCATACTATGGATGGGGTGTATTCCTGCATAATCTTCATACTCGTCTTTGGTATATGCGCTTTCTGGGAGTTTTCATGTTTCCATAAGCCACCAGCCACTGGCATGAGTTACAGGATATTTATCATATATATTCTGCGTGGTTATACACACAAAAGGGATTTAGGCAGTAGTAGTTCAAAAGACATTTGAAAACAACTTTGAACGTGTCTGAATATTTAATGTGACTTTTATTTTTTTTACACACTTTCAAAGTAAATAACCTGTGAGAAACATCTGCTGTTGTCGTTATGTTTTCAAACGTATTCCATCAGGACAGATAGATTTATTTCAATCCAATTCAATTAAAACCTACTCTATTGTATTAGGATGAGATATACAGATCTGTAACCAATAAATTTTAACGGACCTCAAATGCATGCAGGCCATATGGTACTCCTTGTTTTTGTTTTTGTTTTTTTAAATCATCATTTGTACTCTCCTACGTGTATTTTTGAACGCTTCACAGGTCCTTCATCACCAGTCCTTTTTACAACAAATTGACAGTGTGTACCTGATACAAAATCGACGATTCGTAGGGCTTGCTATCAAAATTAATGCAGAATGTATGGGGTTTCTTCGTGTTTTGTTTTGTTTGTTTTTGTTTTGTTTTTTAGTTTGGGTGGTGCATGTGTTTGCATGAACATAATGGCAAAAACAACATTATGATAATCTGACAACTTTCAATGACACACAGCATGCACATGTGTTGCTTTCTTTTCTCCTCTTCTAGGCCCTCATCAAATGACTGAAAATGTATGTGTAGTCAAATAGCTAGTCTGATACATGTCTGATCATGCTAGACTGAGTACCTGTCTGATCACCTCCTCGTTTATAAAAACTGCCATCCTGTTCTTTCAATGATAACGTCAAAATAAACACACACAAAAACAAACAACAACAAAAAACCCCTTTGATGTAAATGTTACCAATACAACACAGGTGGCAGAAGACATCAAAACTGACTCATCGTAAAAGCAATAGATAGAAAGCTACACTAACATCTTAAAACAGTGAGGTAGTCCTGGGAACACGACGGGATAACAGAACTGTAGACACAGACCACACTACTACCACTCTTTCTTGACCTGCTGCTGTTATGTGCTTGCCATACGGACGCTGTACCACACAAGTAGTACCATCAGTAAAGTGAACTGGATTGATCATATGCATCCACCAGGCTAGTGTTACATGCACACACGTTTCGCTGTCTTCAGGTTTATAGTTACCACTCATGTATTGATCTGTAAAACTGTATCATCTACACATAATGAAGCCAAGTGAAGGAAACAGTCGAAAGGAAAATTTCATTTGTGAAATAGACATATCAGAAACTGGTCTGCACTGTGAAAAACCACACACACACACACACACACACACACACACACACACACACACACACACACACACACACACACACACACACAAACATGAATAAAGACGCATACACAGGAATACACACATACAC
>JAPXFY010000225.1:35000-50000 GCA_030674185.1 Monoplex corrugatus
TGTTTTGACGTGTGACACTTTTTGACGACCGACACCACACCATGCAGTATTTTTTTACAAATATATACAAAGCAGGTTTTGTCATTCATTTGATTTTGGTCAGCTTCATACAGTAAGCCGATGGAAATCGTATTCTGACGACAGAACAAAGCATCTTAGCTTACATCAAAATAGAGAAATGGTTTTCTTGCTTTCTTACAACAAAGGCATTTGTGGTGATTTTGACGTTTGATAATACATTTTTGTTGTAATTTTTAATTTTTTGTGTCTGCAGAAAGGATTATTTCTTGATGGCCAGAACTGGTGTGCACCATCAGATATCCTCAATGCAGAGCATGTGATCCATGTTGCAGTGCTGACATCCTCTGCACCCCGTGCTACATCAGAGGATGCTTTCAGGAATGAATGCATGGCAGTGGTTGGGAATGCTATCTACACAGGTTTGTGGCAGTTTTTTGCTGCCTCCGTTGCCCTGAACAGGCCTGTGCAGTCAGTATTTCCATCACTTGGATGGCCGGTATACCAGAAGCACTGCAACAGGATCATCCGTGCGCCTGGCTGCACAAACAACAAGAAGCTGACAGTGATGCGGTCTTCGTCCAGGGACGACATGGTTGCGGAACACTGGACCCTGAACCATTTTGTTCCCTTGGTCATCCTCAGGAAGCCATGTCAGTTTCCTGTTATAGGAAACACCTATATGATTAGGTGGTCAGGTGTTGAATATCCCTGTCAGGTGCTGGAGACGGATGGACTGCTAGGAGTAGTCTGTGTGCACTTCGGGGACATTTCGATGCGTCCCAGGTTCGACGCGTCCCAGGTTTGATACATCCCAGGTTCGATACGTCCCATGTTCGATACGTCACAGGTTCGACGCGTCCCAGGTTCGATACGTCCCACACCAACACTCCCCACCCACCCACACACTACCCTCACCCATAACCCCACCACCCACACCCCCAACCGACACCCCCGCACCACGCCATACCCAAACCACCCACCCACACCCCACACCAATAACACCCTCACCACCCCACCCAGCCCCCCGCATCCACCAACCACACACCACCCACACCTCCACACCCGCACCCCACACACTGACACAACCCTCACCACCCACACCCACACCACTCATACCTCCACCACGCACACCCCCACTTTCACACCACCCACATTCACACCACCCCACCCCCACCCATAAGCACACCACACCACCCAAACCACCCCCACACTCACCACCCACACCTCCAGCACCATCCACACCACACCCACAAGTGTGGGTGTAGTGGAGGTGTGTGGATGGTGTGAGTGTGGGGATGTGGGTGGGGGGTGTTTGGTAAGGTGGTGTGGGTGGTGTGAGTGTGGGGGTGTGTTTGGTGTGGGGGTGGTGTGGTGGAGGTGTGGGTGTGGGATGGGTGGGTGTGGGGCATATCAAACCTGGGACGTATGGAACCTGGGACGTATGGAACCTGGGACGTATCGAGCCTTACTCGTGCACTTCATGTCAAAAGCCAGAAATGGCCTTTGGTGCTGGAGTGTAGCAGACTACATGTACTCTTGGAAACCACACATTTCTCTTGTGAGGGAAGTCACACTTAAGTTAATGGACAAGGTGTCCACGCAAAGGTGCCAGCTGTTCAAAGTTTGTTAGCACGGTTGGCTTCAGACCTTTACTGATGACGATGAGCCACCTCTAACCCATGCTGTTGGCATGGGTTACATTGACTCAATGGTCTTAGTGGATTAATGTTTAGTTCAGATTGGTCCATAAGTTAATGTTTGCATCATTTTTTGTTTGTGTCAGTCTGGTGATGTTGAAACCAAGACCCATGTTGTGATTTGGTGTAATATTGATGTGCAACACTTTTTTGAAAATCATCCTTTTCTTCAAATATATTTCTTCTTTTTTTAATACTTAAATACAAATCATCCTTTTCTTCAAATATATTTCTTCTTTTTTTAATACTTAAATACAGCTTGCCTTGTTTTGTGTGTGTTGAATGTGCAGATGTGTTTTATTAGAAGAAAAAGTGTGATTGGGCCTGGTGGCAAATTGCTAAAAATCTGTCTGGTGTCGCACGTCAAACATTACCACAATCATCATCATCATCATCAGTCCCGTAGTCTGGTTGACCGTTGGGGCACCATTGAAGATTTTGCAACCAACTTCCTCCACTCCTCACGGTCCTCAGCTTTCCGCAGAATGATATTCCATTCAAGGCCAGTCCACTCTCTGATATTGTCTTCCCATCTTTTTCTCTGTCTGCCTCTTCGTCTCCCTCCCTGAACTGTTCCCTGCAAGACGGTCTTGGCCAGTCCAGATGATCGTGTGACGTGCCCGTACCACCTCAGTTTGCGTCTTTTCACTGAGGTCAGGAGGTCTTCATACGGTCCGATGGCGTTTTCGATTCGGGTTTTCACTTCTTTATTGGTTATATGATCTATGTACGAGATACCAAGGAGTTTGCGGAAGCATCTCATCTCCATTGCCTGTATCCTTCTTTCAATGTCTGCTGTTATGGTCCATGTTTCGCATGCATACAAAAATATTGACATGACCAGGGAACGCATCAGTCTGATCTTGGAGCCGATTGCAATATTCTTGTCGTTCCAGATGACTTTTAGCTTGGTCATTGCAGCTGTGGTCTGTGCAATCCTGGAAAGTACCTCGGGCTTTGATCCTTCATCTGATACTATAGCTCCCAGATATTTAAATCTATGGACGGTCTCAAGTTTCTTGTTGTCTATGGTAATGTCAGTGCTGATGCCATTGGTATTATTTGTCATCAACTGGGTTTTCTCTGCACTGATCTGCATGCCATATGATGTGGAGGCCTCATCAAGATGTTTTATCAAGCTGACTAGCTCTTGCTCTTGCCCAGCTAGTCCGTCAATGTCGTCGGCAAAACGCAAGTTTGTGATTGTTCTACCTCCGATGCTGACTGTTCCCTCGTGGTCTTCAAGTGCGTCAGCCATTATTCTCTCTAAGAAGATGTTGAAGAGTCATAAATTATGTTCAGGGTGTGAAAATCAGAAAGAGATGATAGCATTACATTTAGGCATGCTACATGGACACAAAAACAGTATCTTGGGTCTGCAGCATTATAAAAAAGAAATCTTTTATGAGCATTTGTGTTGTAATATTTGACGTGTGACACTTTAGACATTCCAACATTTAAACTGAGATATTTCCAAAACCGAGCTTTTGATTATCTTTTGCTTTTACAGAATCATGCTTGGTACTGAAAGGTATCAGACAGTACCAAAGAGAACTCTTTAAAGCAGACTTTATTTTTCAGCCCCTTGTCCTAAATCGGGGTCCCACCTTTTGGCACTTAGTCATATATATATATATATATATATATATATATATATATATATATATAATACACACATAATCAAAAGAGAAATAGCAGATGAACAGTGTGGATTTGTGGAAGGGAAAGGAACTATTAATGCCATATACATCCTAAGAACTAGAGAGGTCAATCGAGTTGAACAGGGATTTATATTTGTGCTTTGTTACTATACCAAGGCTTTGGATTGGGTAAGACATGAAGAACTGATCAACCAACTAGACATACCCAATAATGATGGAAAAGATCTACGAACAATCAGAAATATGAAATGGGAACAAACAGCTGCAATGAGAATAAAAAACGATATAATATCTTTCCAAAACATCAAAAGAGGAGTCAGACAGGGTTGTGTTTTGTCACCAGATCTGTTTTCACTTTACAGCGAAAACATCATGAAAAATCTAGAAGAAGACCCTGGATTAAAGATTGGAGGAACAATGATAAACAACATTAGATACGCAGATGACACCATGCTAATTGCAGAAAGTGAAAGTGACCTACAGCACCTTGTGAATATACTTGAAATAGAAAGCAAAGATAAGGGGTTGGAACTAAACAACGGGAAGACTGAAGTCATGGTGATCAGTAAAAAACATGAAATCCGCTCATGCAAAATAACAGCAAACGACATAACCTTGAGACAGGTTGATAAGTTTAAATACCTGGGAATGATCATTTCACCAGACGGCAGATGCACATCAGAAATAGCCAACAGAATCGGCCAAGCCAAAACAGCATTCAAGAAGATGACAAGCATTCTTACCAACAAATGCTTATCAGTTAACATCAGGAAGAGAGTTCTTGAATGTTATATAGAACCAATACTGTTGTACGGTTGTTAGGCGTGGACAGACAACAAGCAAAGCAACAACAAGATTGAGGCAGCCGATATGTGGTTTCTAAGAAGGTTGTTGAGGGTTCCATGGACAGCAAAGAAAACAAACGAGACAGTCTTGATGGAGGCAGACACGAGTAGATCATTCATAAGGAAGATTAGTAAAAGGCAGGCAACATTCATGGGCCATTTTATGAGGAAAGGGGAATTGGAACACCTGGTCACAACGGGAAAGCTGGAGGGAAGGAGAGCACCGAATAGACCCAGGGAGAAGATGCTAGAGGACTTGCAGAGTGGCTGAAGACAAGGAGGGTGGAAGAGATGATTGATGCAAGAGATAGAGACAGACGGAAGTCCATAATCGCCAGCTCCATGCGCCAAGGCAACTGACGACGATGATGATGATGATATATATAAGATATATACAGATTGCACAAAGTCGTACAATCATGTGTACACGCACTCTCAAGCTCACATTTGAATATATTTTGATATGACACGAAAAATAAAATAAAGCAAAAAGGTATGGGTGTATTAAACCTGTCTATTAGGAAAGAACCACACACACTCCTCAGGGAAAATGATAATAAAACAACAACAATAACAACAAATGATCTCACCGTTCGTTTGTGGTGTTGTCATATTTGTATAATGTCTTCATAGTTACAACTGTAATACTTCAGTATGTCATGTCACAGTCTGCAGAATCTGGCTGTGCGTAATAGATGAAAAAAAAGAGTCATTATCAAAAGTAATAGTTGGGCGAGAGTACGTCCAATCCATTTCGTACTTTCGTACAGTCATTCTCATCTTTTGATTATATAGCTCAACGGCATATCTCCATTTATGCTTTATTTTCAAAAGATGTGCACATTTGGCATTGGTTTTTCACATTTACATCTATGAATGAAATAGTTTGCGAAAAGCAAAATGAAATTAAGAAATGTATCACGTTTAAAAGTTTAATCAAATCTCAAAATAATCGGTTGGTTTGACAGTTTTATATTGTCAACATCTGTGCACTTTGTCTGTACAAACGTTTAAAATGCATTTAAAAAAAGATCTGTATATATTGATATTACCAAAGGCAGTGCTGTATACTGTCTCATGCTCGATTGCAGAAATTACTCAAATTGGTTTGTATTAAGCCCATTTCTTTGAGTACAACGTTAGTAACCAGTATTCGATGGAAGGCTCTTATTTGAAACCATACAACGTTTAACTTTGGGCGCTAGTTTTTCAGATGAGACGATAAAGCAAAGGTCTGTTCGTAGATCACTTAAAGTGATGTATGTTACTGATTGGACAGCAAGAATGTGATATTTCCTGGGATGAAATTGCTACACAGCTGAGAGAATGTTTTGTTTTTCTGTTGTATTGATAAAAGGATGAGACTGATTGATTGTATCAGAGAATCATGGAGTCACTCTCTCTCTCTTTCTGTCTGTCTGTCTGTCTCTCTTTCTCAGTCTCCCTCTCTCTTTGTGTCTGTGTATGTCTTTAAAATGGCCAAAGAGCAGCCATTCTGTTTCTTGTTGAAAAGTTGAACTGCTAAGTGTCAGGTTTCGAACTTTTTAACGCATTTGTGGAGTGCACACTGTAATATATGTTTTATGAAAGTAATGCCAGGTTGGACAGATATGTCTCACGCAGATGTCAGGCATAGAATCGTCTGGTGCCATGGGGTCAGTTCTTATAATTATACAGTTGGAAATAACGTTATTATTCAACTGCCTCGTGTCAATATAAGAAAACCGAAATGTGCACAACCCAATCAGATGATTTAACTTAGAAAAACAGACAGAAGACTCTCATTTCTTGAATGTAGACCACCACAACATCTGTCCAGTGACACCTGTCATGAATCACCACCAACGGACTTTTGACCTGACATACCACAGGCACGGAAGTAGACTTTGATTCAAGAAGACTCCTTGGGGCGTGTAAAAGCACAACACTGCTCCTTCAATTGACTCCTTTCGGTGCTGTTCTCTTCAGTTGGGTCCATTCCCTTTATTTGCATTCCTCTTGTTTTCCGTGGAATTTCCAGTCTGTTTTGGATGGAAGGAGAAGAAGCAGCGAGGTGAGTACGAGAGCAAGAATGAAATGGTTACATATCTCAGATATTGCAAGAATTCTTGCATGACATTTCATTAAAAGAGGGTGACAATGATAGTGATAATTATTGCCAAACATTTCACTGATTGGTTTGATGTACACTGCTATTTGCATTAGCAAGAAATGGCAATCAAAACATAGAAATATGAAAAAAGTTCAATGAAGTTAACTATCACTTTTTTCTATATTTTCATCTTTGTAAATGTCTTTCGTGTGTATCTACATAGAATATGTTAATAGCATGATATCTAGTCATAATTAAACACTCATTTTTTTTCCATGTTTTGTTGAAAAGAAAAGAACGGAGTGTGCATATGTGCGTGCATGTGTTTGTAAATATGTGTGTGTGTTTGTGTGTGTTTGTGTGTGTGTGTGTGTGTGTGTGTGTGTGTGTGTTGTGTGTGTGTGTGTGTGTGTGTGTGTGTGTGCGTGTGTGTGTATATATGTGTGTGTGTGTGTATTCGTGTGTATGTGCATGTGTATGTGTATGTGTGTGTGTCTCCACCGTCTTTGGCACAACCTGCCTCCTGCCCGACGCCACTTTTCGTCTCCTGCTTCTTCTTCTCCTCCGCTGCCCCTGCCCTTGACCTCGCTGCTGCAAGCTTTGTCTCCTCCTCTGCCGTCTTCGCCTTCGCCTTCTGTCCTGATGGTGCCGCCTTCGTCTTCTGTCCCGCCGGTGCCGCTCTCGCCTTCTGTCCTGTTGGTGCCGCCTTCGTCGCCACCTCAGCCGCCACCATATGACTGTGATAGGCTGAAACTATGCCTTTTTAATGCTCAGTCGGCATGCACTGGTGACAAAGCCGATGTTATTGCTGACTTTGTCGCAGATGAGCATGTTGACATTGCTTTTATCACGGAGACATGGCTTAACCCCCTTGGTCACGAACCTATACTTGCTAGCCTCACTCCGAGTGGTTACAGGCTTGCTTCTTTCCATCGCTCATCCCGAGGTGGCGGTATCGCCATCCTCTACAACGACTCACTCCATTCCCGCCTATCTTTCTCGCAGTCTCTGCCTTTCTCCCATCCTTCTTTCGAGCACGTTGAAGTATCCTTCCAATCCACCCCTCACCCCATCACCTTCTCCTGTGTCTATCGACCCCCACCTAGCTCTGCCAACAAACTCACCACATCCATGTTTCTCTCTGACTTTGACCAATTGCTTGACCACTACTGCCTCTTACCTGGAAATCTCATCATTCTAGGTGATATCAATGTCCACTATGACAACACTCACCGTTATGACACAAGACATATCATCAACTCTCTGTCCAATCACAATATGACTCAACACATTTCTGAACCAACCCATCAAAAAGGTCACATTCTTGACTGGATCATTTCTCGTGATCATCACAATTCCGCTACTGACAACTGCTTAGTTCTTTCTACCCGTCTAACTTCAGCCCTTCCATCTGACCACTCTGCAATTCTCTGTTCTCTCGACATTTCTCCTCCTTCCCGTACCATGCGCACAGTGACTCGACGCAATCTCAAATCTATCGACCTCTCCACATTTTCATCTGATGCCTCCCGTCTCCTTTCTGAAAAGTCACATAACCTTGCCGATGAATTCTATACTACTCTCCACCATCTTCTGGACACTCATGCTCCAGCCACAACCCGTCTTTTACCTGACCGCCCCCCTACCCCCTGGCTCACTCATGAGATCGCCTGTGCAAAACGTGCCCGCCGCAGAGCAGAGCGCCGCTGGCGCAAATCCAAACTCACTGTACACAGGCAACTTTTCCAAGCCTCTAAAACAAAAGTATCCACCCTCATTGCATCAGCAAAAACAAGCTATTTCCAAACCAAAATCCTGAATGCCTCTTCTTCAAAAGAACTCTTTACAACCATGAATCATCTCCTTGGCACACGAAAAGATTTACCTCTCCCAACAAAACATACAAATGAAGAACTCCCATCTGTATTCTCCAACTATTTCACCACCAAAATACAAACTCTTCGTGACAGGCTTGACAGGACACCCTGTCAACCATGCCCACCTGACCCTTCCTTCTCTGGCACACCTCTTACTACTTTTACCCCAGTCTCACAAGAAGAAATTCTCAACACAATCAGATCCATGTCGTTCAAAACCTGCGAACTGGATCCTCTTCCAGGTTCTGTCTACGCCGACTGTCTCCCTACTCTCCTCCCATTCATCACTGACATCATCAACACTTCTCTTCAAACTGGAACTGTCCCAGATTCTTTCAAGTCTGCTATTGTTCACCCTCTCCTCAAGAAACACAATTTAGATCCAAATGAACTGAAAAATTACCGGCCTATCTCTAATCTCTCTTTCTTGTCAAAACTCCTTGAAAAAGTCGTCCTCAACCAGCTGAACTCTCACCTGTCTGCCAACAATCTCCTCAATCCTTTCCAGTCAGCCTACCGCCAGTGCCATAGCACTGAAACTGCCCTACTACACATTCTCAACAATCTCCTCCTTGCAACTGATACTGGCAAAGTCTCTCTCCTCACACTCCTTGATCTGTCTGCAGCCTTTGATACCATTGATCATGGTATTCTCCTTTCTAGACTTCATCATACTTTTGGCATCTCTGACATTGCTCTCTCCTTTTTCACTTCATATCTGTCAAACAGAAAACAAACTGTTCTCATTAATGGCACTTACTCTCAACCTGCATGCCTGACCTGTGGTGTTCCACAAGGATCTGTCCTTGGCCCTGTTCTTTTCACTCTTTACACCCCCCCCTTGTCCACCATCATCAACTCCCACTCTATAAAACACCACTTCTATGCTGATGACACCCAACTTCTAGACAGTGACACACCAGACAATATACAGCGCCTGTTGACTCGCACCACTGAGTGTTACTCGGACATTAAGAACTGGATGACACACAATAGACTTCAGCTTAATGACGACAAAACAGAAGCTATCCTCATTGGCACCCGTCAGAAACTTTCTCAGCTGCCTCCTCTTTCTCTCCCATTATGTAACACATCAGTCCCAATTTCTGATTCAGCTAAAAACCTTGGTGTCTGCATTGACTCTACCCTCTCCATGAACAACTTTGTTTCTCAAACTGCCAGATCCTGCTACTATCATCTCCATCGTATAAAGCTGATCAGGAAGTATCTCTCTGTCGAAACAACTGCAAAACTCGTTCTCTCCTTCATAATGTCTCGCATTGACTATTGCAATTCACTCCTGTCTGGTCTTCCTGCCTCCACCATTCACATCCTACAGCGCATTCAAAACAATGCTGCACGCCTTGTACTCAAAAAGAAAAAAGCTGACCACATATCTCCTCTCCTGGCACAACTTCACTGGCTCCCTGTATCAAAGCGCATACAGTACAAACTAGACACCATGTGCTACAAAAGCCTCAATAACGCAGCCCCCGATTACCTGTCAAGCCTACTTGAGATCTATGTTCCCTCACGTACCCTCCACTCTGCCTCTAATCCTCTGACTCTTCGCTTTCCACGCACTAAGCTCAATACCTATGGTCCACGAGCCTTCTCTGTTTCTGGTCCACTCTCCTGGAACAAACTTCCTCTCTCAGTCCGTCAGCAACCTACTTTTGTCTCCTTCAAGTCCGCTCTCAAAACTCACCTTTTCTCTCCTGCATAAAATCCTAACCTCACTCAACCCTCCCCTCTGCAGCCTGTCTCCGCTCGGAGGGAATCACATGGTTATAATATATAATTGTATGCTATGCTCTCTATAATTTTCCATTGCTTTTATTCTTGCTTTTATTGCTTTTATTCTTTCTCCCCATTTATAGCCATGCGTGTGTGTGTGTGTGTGTGTGTGTGTGTGTGTGTGTGTGTGTGTGTGTGTGTGTGCGTGCGTGTGTGTGCGAGCGTGCGTGCCTGCGTGTGTGTCTGCTTCAGCGCTTAGATTTGATTTTATCAAGATTTTGCGCTATATAAATATTGTAATTATTTTGTAATTATTATTTGTGTGCGTGTGTATATGTGTGTGCTTGTGTGTGTGTGTGTGTGTGTGTGTGTGCGTGTGTGTGTGTGAGTGTGTGTGCTTGTGTGTGTGTGTGTGCGTGTGTATGTGTGAGTGTGTGTTTGTGCGTATGTGTGTGCATGTGTGTATGTGTGTGGAAGAGAGAGAAGAAAGAGGGAGAGAGAGAAGAGAGAGAGAGAGAGAGAGAGAGAGAGAGAGAGAGAGAGAGAGAGAGAGAGAGAGAGAGAACATATCTATGAGGAAAATCGTATTAACAGAACATTCTCACCTCTTTATATCAGGATTTTCGCCAAATTGTTGGGAAAGATGTTGCTGCAAAGGGATTTGAAACGCATAAGTTTGCAAAGTTAGGCGCACATTCACGGTGACATGGAACAACAACAATGCCTCAAATCAACTATTTTCAAAGAAAATGTGTGAATGGCATGTTTTCAGCCATATCGCTCTTTTCATCAGCATGGATGCTGTTGCACTTTCGACTGGAAATCAGATTGTGAAACATTTCATCATTTGTCTCTTTGACCAGAGGCATTGTTCATTGCATAAATGGTATAACTTATGTAGAACCTCACGTTCTGGAGAGGTCATAGTATTATGCTCCAGCTTGTAATGTTTGCCAAAACTATTTTCCCCTTCAATCACTATAATAAATACAATCCCACTTCACATGCAGTTAGCACTTCTACTAAGATAAGAAACAGAAAAAAAACCGCAACTTGAGCATCTATGAGGATCAGCCCTGGACAAAAAGTACACAAATCTTTAAGCATGAGTACATATTTTGAGGAAGAAATGTGGTTATATAAAGTGTGTTTGAGCGAGAAATACACTAATAAGTGTCACGAGTAAAGCGTAGTCTTTATTTGAAAGAAAAATGTACCTGTCGATTACTTCAATTAACACCATATTGTATATGTTTCCAACAACAACAACAAAATAAATAAATAACATTGATTTTTCATATCCAAACAAGTTATTTTTCTTCTTTTCAGCACATTTTCTGTCAAGGACATGGAAGTAGTTTACCTCAATACAGAGTGTGTCTTGTCCCTAAGCACATATGTGGGAACTTATTCATTGACTGAAGGAGCAACACTAACTGACAGGTCGAGATCTCCTGGCATGATTTCTGTCAGTCAGCACATTCCTAGGTCCAATTGCACCTGTCTCACAACTAAAAATCGTTACTCTACATACAACAACAAAACCATAGTAAAAACAGACTGCGCAAAACTTTTATGCTGGTAAAGTCTTGAAGTGGAGAGGGGAACAGGGTTCTTGTACCACAGACACCACCAGTATAATTGGAGCATTAAGATGGACATTGAAGAAACACACTTTTAATGTGTGATGTGGGACTGAGCTTGAGACCATTATATGTTGAGCCCAAGGCTCCATCAAAAGAGCCAACTAACTGGCGTTTTCCTTTAATGTACAGTTTTGTAAATATTACCTTAGTGGCTGGATTGCCCAACCAGAGATATCCCAGATCTGAACCCAGGTTGATACAGGTATTCTTCCTCCTCCACTCCTACCCATTTCCACTAGACCTGGAGTGGTTGTATAGAGGCTGCCAGTTTATTTTTCAGATAAGACAACAAATTGAGATCCCATGTGCAATGTATTCCTATTATTCACGATAGAGTCCATGGCGCACATAGTAATGACAACAATTTTGAAAAAAAAAACGCCTTTTCATCGACACATATAAAAAACAAACAAGAAGCAAGCAAGGAAGCAGGAGAGCAAGCAAACAATCAAACAAATAAACAAACAAACAACAAACAAAGAAAAAACAAACAAGCAAAAAACCAAATAAAACAACCAACAAACAAAGAAAAAACAAACAAAACAGAAAAAACAATAAACAACAACAAACAACAAAGATCGACAGAAAATGAACAAGAAAGTAAAAGAGATGCATAAAGCTAGTTATTTTGATTTCGCCTTATCTGATTATTTTTGTCCATTTTACTTAAATTTACTACAGTCTCATATCCATTTTCTCTTTCACACACACACACACACACACACACACACACACACACACACACCACACACACACACACCACACACACACACACACACACATACATACACACACAAACAACACACACACACACAAAAATACACACACATAAACACAACACACACAAACACACACACACAAACACACACACACACACACACACACACACACACACACACACACACACACACACACACACACACACACACTTATTCTGTCACTGTGGATTTACAGCTGCTTCATTCACTGTCCGTTTTCAGCGAAAAAAGGAGCAGTGAGAAAAAGCACTCTGAGGCCACCCACTGGAGGAGGCTATACTTTGTCAGGTTACTTTGATGGTGTCCTGTAGCCTTTTGTGCTTTAAAATGGCATGGACTGCATAATGAAATGCAATATCCACAGCAAACGTTAAACTCAAATCGCATGTATGGTTGGATACATTGTGGAAGTTTCCTGTCAAAAGATGGACAAAAACTTAAAAAACTGCTCATCACAGGTACGGGCAACTATTTTCTTTTTGGTGAAGTAGCCTCCTTTCACCTTCAGAATGGTATTTGAGTGCATTACTGACAGTTGTAGATGGTTACTATAATTATTTGTCAACAAGACGTGGAAATGTCGGCAAAGCGAAACAACCAACATTTGAGCAATCCGTTTAAAGAGTGAAGCGTAAAGAATGTATTATTTTTACTTGTGTTTTTTCTATTCGGTAAATTATCTTCTGAAAGTATAAATCTTGGAATCTGGTTTTGGATATGAAAAATATGTGGATTGAGCAGTTTGGTATCAATCAAAAACAAACAAACAAACAGCAACAACAACAACAAAATACTTTTTTCCAGTTACTGATCAAATTTGCAGTGAGAAAATAATGGAATTCTCAATGAATTACTCTTTATTTTGGTAGAATGATAGATCAGGTGATCTGCTTTTAGCGAATTTCATTGGTTATCACAGCTAATATATTGTTTTAATGATATATGTTTGTAGATAGCTAAACGTTTATGTTTCCTGGTATTGCAACTACCAGGCAGCTGCATTTCTGATGAATTAATAAGACACTGTCATGTCTTTTTTCTTCTTGCATACAAGGAAATGGCCAAAACCAAAGTTCACTTTTGACAGACCAAATATAAGAAATATAGTATCTGAGAAAGAACATGTTTAAGAAATTTGAAAGTCAGATTTGTCTTGATCCTAAATATAAAAACGATCTTGCTGCCAAAAATATAAGGCAAAAGAAGAAGACGAAGAAGGAGATATGGTAATGATGATAAGACTTGCTTTCATTCAAAAAGGAATTAAACTGCAAACCTTAAACCTGACATTTCTGTATGATAGCCAGACTAAAAAAACGCAATCCCCCAAAATACATCATGTTGTCATTCTTCAAGCAGCAATTTGCAGGATACCATGAGGAAGCCTTTCGCCACCATGACGAGGCATATCATATAAAACTTATACTATTGAGCAAAATCTGTACAAGAATGTGTCTGTGGTCTGGGTTTGATTGCTGTGCGTTGTGTGGCCATGTCCTGGAGTTTGTGATCTCCCCACATTGCGATCAGTTTGAAAACAGGATAATTGATGACTGGGTCTGAATTGGTCATTCAGCACACGACAGCCCCCATTTGCTTGATAAATAGCTACCATGTGACGTTGGGAGCTCAGGCGGTAATTTTTCGGAAAGTGGCGAGGCATTGATGTTCTCGATTCCATCCTGCACATAGGGATTTTCTTAATAACTAAAATGATATTCTCATTTTTAGAAGATACTAGGGTGGGGATGGGGGTGGGGTATTTGTGGGGGACTGATCACACTGGCATCAAATGGATGTTAAAGAATCAATCACTCAATCAATTGGAGATAGAATATTTGTTTTACAGGAGGAAGGTCTGATCACATTGTTAAAAAACTAATCAAAGAAACAGTCAGTAAATAAATAAGTTGAAGAAAAAAGTCAGTGACTGGATTTCAAAGAAAGCAAGTAAGGGAGAAAGTGCGTTCCACTGCTATTTACTAGAAAAAAAAGAACATTTGCACTTTTCTTTCTATAAACGAATGCATGTAAGATTCCTGAAGGCACTTTATGGGTTTTTTGTTTGTTTTGTTTTTTATGCTTCATGTATGCCTGTTTTTTTTTTTGCCTATACTATAGATGCGGTGTGTTCCTGCACATTCTACATTCTCGTCTTTTGTATACGCGCATTCTGGGAGTTTTCATGTTTCATAAGCCACCAGCTACTGACATGAGTTACAGGATATTTATCACATTTTATTTTGCGTGGTTATGTACACAAAAGGGATTTAGGAATATAAGTTTAAAACACATTTGAAAACAAAATTGAACGTGTCTGAATATTTAATGTGATTATTATACACACTTTCAAAGTAAAAGAATCCTGCTGAGAAACATCTCTTGTTGTCGTTGTTTATGTTTTTAACGTATTCCATCAGGACAGGTAAGATTTAATTCAATCCAAATCAATTTAAACCTACTCTATTGTATTAGGATGAGATGTACAAATCTCTGACCAATTAATTTTAACAGACCTCAAATGCACGCAGGCCATATGGTGCTCCTTTTCTTAAATCATTATTCAATCTCTCCTACATGTACATGTATTTTTGAAGGCTTCACACGTCCTCCGTCATCAGAAATTCTTATAACAATTTGACAGGTTAACCTGATTCAAAATCGAC
>JAPXFY010000225.1:52500-67500 GCA_030674185.1 Monoplex corrugatus
TATGTGTAAATAAACGTTGGCATGTGGCCATCACTGATTCCACACACATCTCTGTCTAACTGACCACCATTCATACATTTGTAATGAAAGTGGAATCAATCCTGCTATACCCCCATTAACTATTTTACACAAGTTAAACTAAACAGATAAACAGTTATCACAAATTTTTTAAAGTGAGCGCAGATTTCACAAACACCCAGCCGGTTTGTGTCCAGGACCATGGCTAAGACACATCTAACACAAGTGATCACGACGGTGTCCAATATCACGACAGGTGAGTCTACTTCATTAACAGATATCATTGACTTTGACTTAATGCCACTGGTTATAATCATGAAACATGTTTTAACTATGTGTTCACCTTTCACTTCCTTCCTGGGTGTGTTTGGCAACGTGATGACTATCATCATTATTCATCGGTTGCAAGACAAACGTTCCTCCTTGGACCGTTATTTGCTGTGTCTAGCTGTGTCTGATCTCTGTTTCATTGTTATGGGACCATTTTCGGCTTTGATCATAACAGTGACAGATTTTAACCTATCTGGCGTTCACGACGTTTTGTGTAAGAGTATTGGCTTCCTTATGAACACAGCTGCTAACTGCTCATCTTGGTTTGTGGTGATGATGGTGACACACAGGGCCATGTCTGTGGTGTGGCCACATCGTGTGAACGTGTTGTGTACAGCAAAGATATCCTGGGCCATCATTGTGAGCATTGCCATCTTTTTCAGTATGGCTTGCTGTCACATTCTTTATGGAAATAAAGTTTTAGATGGGGTTTGTATACAAAAGGGGGATTACCACATATTTTATGTTAACTTGTGGTCCAAAATTGACCTTGTACTGTCTTCAGCACTGCCTTGCATCTGTTTGATGATTGGTAACATGGCACTTGTAATAAACTTAAGAACGTTGGTGAAGGAAGCTGGTGAACAGTTTGTTACCACAGACAGACAACAGAATGAAAGACAGAGAAAAATAAACTCCATCACTCTGACAGCTCTGGTTGTGTCTGTCACCTTCATTGTTTTCACCTTGCCTCATGACGTCTGGCATGTAATACTGGATTCAGTTGTTGAGAGCAATGAGGAAATTGATGGTGCAATATTGATTCTCTTTACAAATGATCTTGTTACATGTCTCGACTGTTTCAACTATTCCATGAACTTTTTTCTGTACTGTTTGACCGGCATGAGGTTTAGAAAGGAGTTCCTGAAGCTGATGAGCAGTCTGCTTCCTTGTACCAGGTCTTCAAAGTTTATAAGAAGTAGTTAATTCTGACTCGTTGACAGTCAAAGATTCAGTTTGGTATTTGTACAGTAAGAGAACGCCATTTAACAGCAGCAAAAAAACCCACCACCGGTATTACTAATAATAACAAAATCAACAACAGCAACAACAGCAACACAAAAACTGTAGCGGCAGAATCATAAGTTTGACACAACTCTTAAAGATATAACGATCTTGAAACCATCAGCGTGATTCAATTTGAATCATTTCTGTGTACAGACGAAAGTTCTAGTCAAATTTTATTTAACATATTAATTTTTATTGAAACTTTTTTTTTCTGCACACAACCATAGATACAAACACAGTCATAGAGTGACAGACAGACAGGCAGACAAACACACACTCAAACGCTCACACACACACGCAGACGCACACGCTCACACACACACACACACACACACACACACACACACACACACACACACACACACACACACACACACACACACACACACACACAAACACACACTCATGAACACACGTCTACACGATCATTCATTTCACAAACACAAACACATAAATGTATACACGTCTACAAACAGACACATGAACACTTAAAAACAGAAACACACATACACGGACATACATGTAGACGCTAACACACGGACGCACACACAAAAACACACAAACACACACACATACATTTACCTCATCTTCACCCCCACCCCTCACATACACACCCGTGCGTATGGATACACTTGGGCTCACATGCTGTCAAAATTCAAGTCACAACAAAATAACTGGTAGCAGATACATTCGTTTTCAATGTCAAAAACATCTTATCAGTGTTTTTCACCTTCACTTCTCTGCACCAAATTTAAACCTTTCCTTCAAGATACATCGATGGTTTACTTATCTTCTTTCTTTGTGAACTATCCATCCCATCTACGCGCCATAGTTTATGAAAACTAAGGGACAAAATGAGCGAGTATATGATATTTTTTTTTCTATTTTAAAGTTACGTATTCAGAAACTTAACAAATTGACAAAACACACAATACACGATTCGTTTTTGAATCGTTTACAATTTGATAAGGTCGGTCTTGCCATGTTATGTGATGTAACTTGATGATATGTAGTGATATTAAATTTCACATAAAACCCCTTGGGGAAGCCATAGACTCTTTCAATATAAGCAGTATCCCTACATGTGCTAGAAATGTCCACTTTTCTGTCACTAACTTTGTTTCTGCCTTGCTCCTTTGCTTTCTGGCGTCTCTCCTTATCACTTTTTCATTGCTTTGTTGAGCTATTCACCTGTGCGTGTTCTGCACAGTCTTACAAAATTTTTATTAGGATTTATGATTGAGAACATATATCGACTGCATTTTAGGCTATAAGGAAATGTGATGTGCGGTAGGAATTTGAGGCAATTTAGGCCAGATTTTCTTTCTTTTTTAATGTGTCCTTAATTGCTTATACATTTGTATTTGGGGCTCTATTTTCAAAATCTCTCTGATGATAAACTGGGTGTTTGGAACGGTCATCGTCAGGACATATCCTTAAATTATGGACGTGAATGCATTGATTTGTGTATTTCATTTTCTTTTCAAGGTTTTTTTTTCAACAAAGTGTTGTGTACGTTTTGAAATGGCGATAAACAAGCCCCGCACTGCGCGATCCTGTCGTGGTGGACGTCTCCACCGTCTTTGGCACAACCTGCCTCCTGCCGACGCCACTTTTCGTCTCCTGCTTCTTCGTCTCCTCCACTGCCCCTGCCCTCGACCTCGCTGCTGCAAACTTCGTCTCCTCCTCTGCCGTCTTCGCCTTCGCCTTCTGTCCGGATAGTACCGCCTTCACCTTCTGTCCCGCTGGTGCCGCCTTCACCTACTGTCCCGCCGGTGCCGCCTTCACCTTCTGTCCCGTCGGTGCCGCCTTCGTCGCCACCCCTGCCACCACCATATGACTGTGATAAATTAAATTATGCCTTTTTAATGCTCAGTCAACATGCAAGGATGGCAAAGCCGAAGTCATTGCTGATTTTATCGCAGATGAGCATGTTGACATTGCTTTTATCACAGAGACATGGCTTAACCCCCTTGGTCACGAACCTATACATGCTAGCCTCACTCCGAGTGGTTACAGGCTTGCTTCTTTCCATCGCTCATCCCGAGGTGGCGGTATCGCCATCCTCTACAACGACTCACTCCATTCCCGCCTATCTTTCTCGCAGTCTCTGCCTTTCTCCCATCCTTCTTTCGAGCACGTTGAAGTATCCTTCCAATCCACCCCTCACCCCATCACCTTCTCCTGTGTCTATCGACCCCCACCTAGCTCTGCCAACAAACTCACCACATCCACGTTTCTCTCTGACTTTGACCAATTGCTTGACCACTACTGCCTCTTACCTGGAAATCTCATCATTCTAGGTGACATCAATGTCCACTATGACAACACTCACCGTTATGACACAAGACATATCATCAACTCTCTGTCCAATCACAATATGACTCAACACATTTCTGAACCAACCCATCAAAAAGGTCACATTCTTGACTGGATCATTTCTCGTGATCACCACAATTCCGCTACTGACAACTGCTTAGTTCTTTCTACCCGTTTAACTTCAGCCCTTCCATCTGACCACACTGCAATTCTCTGTTCTCTCGACATTTCTCCTCCTTCCCGTACCATACGCACAGTGACTCAACGCAATCTCAAATCTATCGACCTCTCCACATTTTCATCTGATGCCTCCCGTCTCCTTTCTGAAAAGTCACATAACCTTGCCGATGAATTCTATACTACTCTCCACCATCTTCTGGACACTCATGCTCCAGCCACAACCCGTCTTTTACCTGACCACCCCCCTACCCCCTGGCTCACTCATGAGATTGCCTGTGCAAAACGTGCCCGCCGCAGAGCAGAGCGCCGTTGGTGCAAATCCAAACTCACTGTACACAGGCAACTTTTCCAAGCCTCTAAAACAAAAGTATCCACCCTCATTGCATCAGCAAAAACAAGCTATTTCCAAACCAAAATCCTGAATGCCTCTTCTTCAAAAGAATTCTTTACAACCATGAATCATCTCCTTGGCACACGAAAAGATTTACCTCTCCCAACAAAACATACAAATGAAGAACTCCCATCTGTATTCTCCAAGTATTTCACCACCAAAATACAAACTCTTCGTGACAGGCTTGACAGGACACCCTGTCAACCATGCCCACCTGACCCTTCCTTCTCTGGCACACCTCTTACTACTTTTAGCCCAGTCTCACAAGAAGAAATTTTCAACACAATCAGATCCATGTCGTTCAAAACCTGCGAACCGGATCCTCTTCCAGGTTCTCTCTACTCCGACTGTCTCCCTACTCTCCTCCCATTCATCACTGACATCATCAACACTTCTCTTCAAACTGGAACTGTCACCCTCTCCTCTCAAGAAACACAATTTAGACCCAAATGAACTGAAAAATTACCGGCCTATCTCTAATCTCTCTTTCTTGTCAAAACTCCTTGAAAAAGTCGTCCTCAACCAGCTGAACTCTCACCTGTCTGCCAACAATCTCCTCAATCCTTTCCAGTCAGCCTACCGCCAGTGCCATAGCACTGAAACTGCCCTACTACACATTCTCAACAATCTCCTCCTTGCAACTGATACTGGCAAAGTCTCTCTCCTCACACTCCTTGATCTGTCTGCAGCCTTCGATACCATTGACCATGGTATTCTCCTTTCTAGACTCCATCATACTTTTGGCATCTCTGACATTGCTCTCTCCTTTTTCACTTCGTATTTATCAAACATAAAACAAACTGTTCTCATCAATGGCACTTACTCTCAACCTGCATACCTGACCTGTGGTGTTCCACAAGGATCTGTCCTTGGCCCTGTTCTTTTCACTCTTTACACCTCCCCCCTGTCCACCATCATCAACTCCCACTCTATAAAACACCACTTCTATGCTGATGACACCCAACTTCGAGACAGTGACTCACCTGATAATATACAGCGCCTGTTGACTCGCACCACTGAGTGTTACTCGGACATTAAGAACTGGATGACGTTCAACAAACTTCAGCTTAATGACGACAAGACAGAAGCTATCCTCATTGGCACCCGTCAGAAACTTTCTCAGCTGCCTCCTCTTTCTCTCCCATTATGCAACACATCAGTCCCAATTTCTGATTCAGCTAAAAACCTTGGTGTCGCATTGACTCTACCCTCTCCATGAACAATTTTGTTTCTCAAACTGCCAGATCTTGCTACTATCATCTCCATCGTATAAGGCTGATCAGGAAGTATCTCTCTGTCGAAACAACTGCAAAACTCGTTCTCTCCTTCATAATGTCTCGCATTGACTATTGCAATTCACTCCTGTCTGGTCTTCCTGCCTCCACCATTCACATCCTACAGCGCATTCAAAACAATGCTGTACGCCTTGTGCTCAAAAAGAAAAAAAGCTGACCACATATCTCCTCTCCTGGCACAACTTCACTGGCTCCCTGTATCAAAGCGCATACAGTACAAACTAGACACCATGTGCTACAAAAGCCTCAATAACGCAGCCCCCAATTACCTGTCAAGCCTACTTGAGATCTATCTTCCCTCATGTACCCTCCGCTCTGCCTCCGATCCTCTGACTTTTCGCTTTCCACGCACTAAGCTCAATACCTATGGTCCACGAGCCTTCTCTGTTTCTGGTCCACTCTCCTGGAACAAACTTCCTCTCTCAGTCCGTCAGCAACCTACTTTTGTCTCCTTCAAGTCCGCTCTCAAAACTCACCTTTTCTCCTCCGCATAAAATCCTAACCTCACTCAACCCCCCCCCCCCCCTCTGCAGCCTGTCTCCGCTCGGAGGGGAACCACATGGTTATAATATATAATTGTATATGCTATGCTCTCTATAATTTTCCATTGCTTTTATTCTTGCTTTTATTGCTTTTATTCTTTCTCCCCATTTATAGCCATGCATGTGTGTGTGTGTGTGTGTGTATGTGTGTGTGTGTGCGTGTGTGTGCGTGCGTGCGTGCGTGCGTGCGTGCGTGCGTGCGTGTGTGTCTGCTTCAGCGCTTAGATTTGATTTTATCAAGATTTTGCGCTATATAAATATTGTAATTATTATTATTATTATATGGTTCTGCGCAGTCGGATGGGCTTTTAACAATACGTTTCATGTGATGTATTGCCATATAATGCAATGTAGTAACATGAAATGTAATGTAACGGCGTACCGTATACTTTCATCCGTGAGAGTGATCCGGCAGCACTGTTTCTGACGACTGTTATCAGTGGTAAAGGTGTGCAGTCAGTTAACTTCCACTGACCTAAGACACCATCTGACTCGTGCCCTTAACACTGTTGCTGTCAATGAAATAAGATACAGTGGTGTGGTTTACAAGATATGCCTATAAACATGAACATCCTACAATGATAAGATGTTAAGTATCCCAAAGACAGAATAATAAAATCGCAGGGGGAAAAATCAGTATTCTGACTTTAAAAAGTATACTTCCCAAAACTAAAGAACATTCAGATGACATTGGGAAAACATCTGGCCATATACAGACAAACCCTATCATCACGTCACCACCACTAAAAGATGAGTGGTGGGGATGGCGTTAGCTACATATCAAACCAGTTTTTGATTACGTAAACATGTGTTTATTGACGAATTATGTCTTACTGAAACCATTTTCGGTTTAAACATGTGTTTATTCAATAATTGTTTTGCAGGGAAACATTTTGCGTTTCATGCAAACGTTTGTTTGATACCTGTATCATATTCAACTTTTTTCACATTAAGTTCGTGCTTACTAATCACTTCCACTGTGTGTACTATACAAATCTTTATGTTTCAACACGCACCCACACAAGCTTGCTCACACTCATAATAAACCCCAGACGGTATATCGAACCACAACAACAAAGAAAGAAAAATATCTAAAACAGATCCAAGAATTTTGACAGATAAGATATTCAATTGGATAGAAAAACAATTCTGATTCTTTATTGAATTGAATTCTATCGTATTTTATGGTAAGACGTTGTACTGTATTGCGTTCTGCACGTTGTGTTGTGTTGTGTTGTGTTGTGTTGTGTTGTGTTGTGTTGTGTGTGTGTTGTGTTGTGTTTGTGTTGTGTTGTGTTGTATTGTATTGTCTTTTATTGTGTTGTGACTTTTTGTATCATGTAGATTTGTATTGTATTACATCATATTGTACTATGTTGCGTTTATTCTATAACATTGTGTTGTATTGTTGTGTATTGTATTGAATAGTATTATAACATACTGTGTGTGATCTGGTAGATAAAACAGCCATCTAAGATGCAAGCAACTTGGACTCAGTTCTCAGTCCACACTTGATAGGAATGTTCAAGCTAGTTTTTCGTATTAGACAATAGAGGTTCCATCCACACAACGGGCTTTGAGCACACAAAATACCTCATGGCAATGGGTCTATCCCAGGCAAAACTCTGTTGAAAATCAAATCCTAGGTGAGCACGATAAAAGACAGAAAAACAGAAAAGTAATCTGACATTGTGACTACGTGCTCTCCCCGTTGACAGAAAAGTCAACTTTCACATGGTAAATCTGCTGAGAGAAAAAGAAACAAACTATCCAAATACTATTGTGAGAATTGTCACAGATACTGTAACCTGTCACAACCTGACCTCGTGGTTACATGACCTCCATTACTGTTTTCCTGTACTGTTTTCTTATCTGATTGTGAATTCACGTTGAGGTCTTTGGTGTCTGTGGTTCATGAGAAGTATCGTTGGTGAGCCAGCCATGGTCTCCTTACTGTCACAAGTAGAGGGCTTAGTAGGCAGTGTCCTCAGTAAGTTAGATAAAAACAGGAACTGTTGAACATCATGAGTATGACACAGCAGCAACCGTGTGTGTCTTCTCTAACAGGTGACTCTTTGGCAGCTCGATACCTCTCGTTCCCAAGGACTTACTGGCACTGTGACTTTGACTGAATGAACTTGGGTTTGCTTGTGTATTGTGGAGCTGGAACGAGCAATGTGTGATCAACACCGCTGAAGTTGGGACAGAAAGTAAAATTGCAGAAACATACGTTATGACAGCAGTGTAACATTTTACATCCTTGTTTCTTGTATGTGGCTGTTGTAATGTATAGCCAGTACAGTGGTGGCTCAGTGCTTAAAGAGTTAAAGCATTTCCCTGGTAAAAAAAAAGAAGTCATAGGCAGATTTTCCTTCAAGAATACTTTTCTTCCCGCTCTGTTGATTCCAGATTAGTGGTCTGGATGCTAATCTTTCAAATGAGGCGATAAACTAAGACTCCATGCACAGCACGTGTGACAAGACAGACAATAGGATCCAGATTTGTTTTTCTCTTGAACACACAGACATGACTGTCAGGTGGGTAAACGTGGAACTTCCAACAGAAAGACTGTGCGAATAATCCACATGGAGGGTAAAGGATCAATATTTTTCCAATCCCCAAGTCCAGCACGGGAGCAGATCCGCCAGTGCCTAAACGCCCTTCATGTGTAAGCACATGTAAAATATCAAATAAGCACGTCAAAGATCATGTGAGTCATGGTCATATTTGTTGACTTATGAAAACATGCATATATGTAACATGGGCATCCACCAACGACTAAAAATGTTTCAGTTTCAGTTTTCCAAGATAATGTCTCCATCCTCAGAATAAAATTTCATATGCATTGATGCCACTGTTGCTGTGTGATGGGGAAGAGCCAAAATGATCATGACATAACCCAACAGAAGGCATATTTGCTGGCACAGTTTTGAGGTCCTACCTAGCGTGTAGGTATTATACAGACTGCATAACAACAGTAGAGTGTCGTCAGGTCATCTAACAGCTTGTGGTCTCTGTGCTGTATTAAAAAATCTGATAAACTGCAATGTACTCTGAGTCCAAACGAGTCTGGAGAATGGCGTCATACAAGAATGGTTTTTAATTTAGTGTTGTGATGAAAATCCACCTTAATGGGTCAATAAACACACAGGTAGGTCAATGCAATGACAATGTATCAGTGTCTTTTTCTTTCAAACGATGAACTAATTCATTATCCACACAGTTTAACCACGGTAACACACCCGTATTGGAAAATTATCTAAAGCTTATTATTATTATTATTATTATTATTATTATTATTATTATTATTATTATTATCATTCTTAGTTGTTGTTGTTGTTGTTGTTGTAGTAGTAGTAGTAGTAGTGGTAGTAGTGTTATCATTATTATTATTGTTATTGTTATTATTATTATCATCTTTATTATTATTATTACAATCATTATCATGAACATTAATTGTATATTGCTAATCACCAAAATCATGTGCACTCACTTCACGTTACACATTATCAGACGTTTCAGTGGGGCATGGAAAACTCAAGTCGTCTGATGAGTGACCACACTCCACTATTTTGTTGCATCCCACCACCGAGACTGAGAGGGAGATTCTGACCAATGGGCTGTACAGGATCTCCATACATTGAGCCCAGGCCTGCACCCTGGAGATGCCCCTCTAGCCTCACCCTGCTGAGGACAAGAAAAGGAAGCTGGTAAACTACAGGTGACGAGTCCTTCCTGACGTAAGAAAAGGGCGCAATGAGTCAGCTTAACAGTGGGGGGGGGGGGGGGGGTAGGATTAACAGTGGTGGAATGGGGGGGGGGAGGGGTCGAAGTCCCATCATTTGACTGCAGCCTGTTTTAAATTGGGCAGCCTCCAGTCAAAAAGTCTCAGTCAGCCAAGGTCTGCCTATTCCTGTGTGTATCTGGGGCTTGGTGCACTACTATAGCCATGACAAGCAGAAAAAGCCTTGCACCAGGCAAACAAAACAAAAAGGCATATGATTCCATCTCTTATTATAGCTAGTTAGAAAGTGTGCACTATGTGCACAGGAATCTCTGATGACTTTCGTGTGGTGGATGAAGCCATTAACACAGCCACCATTGATAAAAAGAGCTCACCAGACTGCTCCTCACCACCAAGAACATACAGCAGGCTGCAGTTGAGCTTTTATCATATCGCGCTGAGCATCTCCGGTTCATCCATCTGGACACTGCTATACATCCTATCAACAACCTCAGCGTTTTTGCATTTATTCTTGCTGCATCAGCAGAAGCAAAGGATTAGTTCATTAGACACCTCAGTCCATGCTGACATGAAGGGAACAGTCTTATATGATGGATTTTCATCATATTAGTTCTTCGTGTGCAGCAGAGTCAAGCAAGGTTGAGTGATAGCTCAGACCCTCTTTGGGATCTTCTTTTCCTTTCTCATGAAGGATACCTTCGACTTGTACACTGATGAAGTCTATCTGTACACCTGATTTGATGGGAATTGTTTAACCCGGCGTGACTGCGCTTGGAGATCAAGGTCAGGACAGTACTCATCAGGGGAATGCTCTTCGCCCAGGATGCCTTCCATAGACTGGATGATGGTTTTACTGACGCGTGCAAGCAGCTTGGACTCATTATCAGCCTGAAGAAGATGGACGTCAGCGCACAAGATGTCATCACTCCTAATTTATCACAATCCACAGCATTATCCTTGAAGGTTTAACTTCCTGGGGTCCAATATCAGCAACACCCAATCGTTTGATGTTTAACTCGACCCATGGCTTTGGAAAGCAAACACCACCATGGCTAGATTGACAAATAGAAAACAGAGTGCTGACAGACACACTAAGACCCGAGTGTACCAGGCCTGTATCCTCGGCAACTTACTGTATAGAGGCAAAACATGGAATATCTACATGAGTCAGGAACTGTGACGTGTGTTGACAGTAAACAGCGTGGGGATAACAGCACGGCATGATATTCGTTTAAATGATAACTGATTGCTGTTCACTGTGATATGTATATATACTGTAGTCAGTTGAGAATCAGACAGTGACGAGTAAAGACGAAGAAGCATTGCCCTGTCTTCCGAGTTGGCTGTTGAAAGAACGAGACATGGTGTCAGAAGTGGGATTACGAACTCCAACAAAAATCCAGAATATTGAAGACTAAAGTTCAACCATGGAAGATGAACAAGTAGAGAGGAAAGACAGTCGACGACATGCCAAGATTCCCTTGCCTCCTAAACTTGATGTGAATGGAGGAAACCTGCAGAGCAGCTGGAGGAAATTCAAGAGGCTTTGGGACAGCTATGAAATTGTGACAACACAGACAGAAGAAGACTCAACATACAGAACAGCAGTTTTTCTTTCTTGCATTGGGCTGGATGCTATGGACATCTATGAAGGATTGGCATTTGCTAATGAAGCTGAAAGAAATGACATTGACACTGTTCTCCAGAAATTCGAAGAATACTGTGTGGGTTCAACCAATGAAACTTATGAAGCATTCAGATTCAACTGCAGACATCAAGCAGCAGGATAATCTATCTTCAAAGAAAAGAAGACAGCAAAGCAGTACAGCAAAGGAAACAAACCAGAGTGCAGAGAGAAATGCGGATATTGTGGTGGAAAGCACCCAAGAGCAAAAGAGAAATGTCCAGCATTTGGAAGAAAATGCAAAGCTTGTGGAGGAAATAATCACTGTGCTTCATGCTGCAGAACACCCAAGAAAACTCAAAAGAAAACAAGAGTTCGGCACTTCGAAGAAGAAGAGACTGACACTGAAAGCAATAGTAAAATCCTCGGGATCGAAGACAAAACCAGAAAAAAGGAGAGAAACATACGAGCAAAAATGCTGATAAATGAGATGCTGGTAAGATTTCTTCTTGACACAGGTGAAACAACAAACGTGATGTCTGAGAGCCTGTACAGAGAAGTAATAGGAGATGAAAGAAAGTCTGACCTGCAAGAGACGAAGAAGAAGCTGGTGATGTTCAACGGAACAGAAATGAAGCCTGTGGGGGAGATAGTGCTGCGAGTGAAAAACCCCAAGAACAGAAGGAAATACAAAGTCAACTTCGCGATCACCAAAACGGACTGTAAGCCAGTACTGGGACTGAAAGCTGTACAGCACATGCAATTGTTGACGATCAATGAAGAGAACATTGCAACGATAGCGGCGAATCAGAAAGAGGAGGAAAATGCAAAAGATATGCTCACAAAGTACAACGATGTCTTTGAAGGAGAAGGAAAACTAGAAGGGAAATTACACCTAGAAACAGACCCCAGTATTGCTCCAGTGAAGATGCCGTGCAGAAAGTGGCCGATAGCAGTGCAAGAGAAAGTGAAGGACGAGCTGAAGAGGTTGAAAAAACTGGACGTGGTCACTAAAGTAGACACGCCAACGGAGTGGATAAGCAGTTTGGTCGTAACAACAAAGAGCAATGGTAAAGTCAGACTGTGCATCGACCCTAAGCCACTGAACAAAGCCCTCAGGAGAAACGAGTACCCCATGCCAACCACTGATGACGTACTGCCTATCCTCAAAGATGCAAAATACTTCACACACCTGGACGCGAAAAGCGGGTTTTGGCACGTTGAACTGGACGAAGACAGCAGCTACCTGACAACATTTGAGACGCCTTTTGGCAAATACCGATGGAAACGAATGCCCTTTGGAATTTCACCAGCCCCAGAAGAATTCCAGAGGAGGATTGACATCGCTCTGGCAGGACTGCCAGGCGTGGTGGTGGTTCATGATGACATCTTTGTTTTTGGCAGAGGACCAACCGACGAAGCAGGAGCACAAGTTCATGATACCAACCTGAACCGTTTGCTACAACGATGCCGAGAGACTGGAATCAAACTCAACAAGGAGAAGGTTGAGATGAAACGAACAGATATATCATATTTGGGACACATCTTCTCAAGAGAAGGCTTGAAAGCCGACCCAAAGAAATTGGACGCTGTCCAACAACTCCCAGTGCCAGAAGACAAAGCAGCTGTGCAGAGACTACTCGGTGTAGTCGGATACCTTCAGAAATTTGCACCAAACCTGTCTGAGGCAGCAGCACCACTCAGAGAACTGGTAAAAAAAGACGTCCACTTCAGATGGGATGAAGATGTCCACGGAGAAGCCCTGAAGAAAGTGAAGAAGATACTCTCTGAGCCACCGGTACTTCGCTACTTTGACTCTTCAGGAAAGCGTACAACCATCCTTCAGTGTGATGCTTCACAGTTTGGACTTGGAGCTTGTATCAGGCAGGATGGTCAACCGATTCAGTACGCATCACGAGCCTTGACCGAGACAGAAAAAAGCTATGCTCAAATAGAAAAGGAGATGTTGGCAATACTCTTCGGTCTGGAAAGGTTTGAGAGATACGTCTATGGAAGAGACATCCTGGTGGAGACTGACCACAAACCACTAGAGACCATTCACAAGAAGAGCCTGCTCTCAGCACCTAAGAGGATTCAGAGGATGCTACTCAGAACTCAGAAGTTCAGGTACACGGTAGTGTACAAGCGTGGATCTGAGATGCACCTGGCTGACACCCTCAGCAGAGCAGTCTGTGGAAAAGCGGAACAGCAAGTCACCTACAAGGAAGCCGTTTTCCTCACAGACCTGGAGAAAACAGACTCATTGCAAGAACTGGCCATCAACCAAGAGAGACTGAACAGTCTGCAGCAAGCAACTCAGGAAGATGCAACCATGAAAACTCTGAAAGCTGTCATTCTACAAGGCTGGCCAGAGGAGAAACAACAACTTTATATTACAGAGCAGACATCCTTGAGAAACTTTATGCAATCCACTCAGGAATTCAGAGCTGCATAAGAAGAGCACGTGAGGTAGTCTACTGGCCCAGGATGAACATGGACATTGAAGATTTTGTCAAAACATGCAGCGCCTGTAACACATACCAACGTGGTCAGCAGAAGGAACCACTTATCAGTACAGAGATCCCTGACCTGCCCTGGCAACACATCGCTTATGACATCTTTGAACATAATGGCAATGAATACCTGGTCACGGTCGATCACTACTCTGATTTCTTTGAGATTGATTGGTTACAAACAAGAGAATCCAAAGAGGTCATCATCTGTCTGAAGAGACACTTGGCAAGACACAGAATACCAGAACGCCTGACAACAGACTGTGGAACTCAGTTCACATCAAAGCAGTTTGGAAAGTTCAGAAAAACATATGGGTTTGAACACGTAACAAGCTCACCACACTACCCTCAGTCCAATGGAAAAGCAGAGAGCGCGGTGAAGGCTGCAAAGACGTGCATGAAGAAAACAGAACACAACAATCAAGACCAACAGGTGAACATCCGGTCATACAACATTCGCACAGAGGACGGACGTCAGTACAGAAGGAATCGTCGTCAGCTACGAGACACAACAGAAACGGAGCTTCAGCAGACAATCAACCCTCAAAGACTTGTCCAGAGAAGGATGATTTCTGGAAGACATCAGGAAAGCAACACATCGGGCAAGCAACAGCAAATCATCATTCCATCAAAACAGATGCTGGAAGATAACACGAAAACTGGAACTGGAACATATGTCAGGACGCCAACATCGTCTGTCCGTGAGAACTCATCTGATCAGTCACCAGTCATCAAAATGTCTGAGACAACCAGCATCAAGGAGCCAGACGAAGTTATCAAACAAACAAGGACAGGACAACCCGAACCAGTTAGTTCTCCTTACAGAACAAGATCTGGAAGACAAAGCAAAAGGCCAGATTTCCTGAAATATGAATGAAACTGAAGACTCTACCACAATCAGATAAACTGAAAGCACTGCGAAATATGGACATGATGATGATGGATAGTATAATGATCAGAGATAAAATAAGGTGAATGAATGATTGGGCCCTGTGCGTGAGAGAAAGAATGAGTGTTTGTTAAGTTAATGCTGTG
>JAPXFY010000225.1:72500-73784 GCA_030674185.1 Monoplex corrugatus
TCGCTTTGAGCAGGTAAAAGAACCCACAGTAAAGGAGGTATCCCTGGCAAAATTTTGTTGGTAAAAAAATCCAATGTCATAGGTGAACAGAAATATTAGTAGATAGAAAACTATAACAGTAGTGCAGCACTTTGACGAACTGTTTTTCCTCTTGACAGTAAAGTTGCCTTTCACACAGTAAGTATGTTCGGATTAAAAGAAACATGATAACAACATAACATTGTGAGAATTGTCACAGATACTGTGGCAATCCATACCCTGACCGTTTGGTTACATGACCTCCTTTTTCGTTTTCTTGTATCGTTTTTATTCCTGATATGAATTCACGTTGAGATCTTTGGTGTCTGTGGTTCATAACAGCTGTCGTTACTGGGTCAACCATGGTCTCCTTACTTGGGGTCTGTCATTTAGTCTGTCTACATAACTGAGAATCTGCTGTCACTAGTGAGGTGTATAACATGCAGTGTCTTCAGTAAGTTAGATAAGAACAGGTACTTTTGAGAACCATTGATATGATCAAGCAGTAGCACATGGTCTCTTTAAGTTAGTGACCCCATGGCAGCTCGACATCTCTGGCTCTTGAGGGCTTCCTGGCACTGAAACATCGAATGAATTAACTTTAGTTGTGTATTGTGCAGCTTGGGATGACATTTGTAGATTCAACGCCATTACGGCAGTGGAGAGGCTGGTATATAAAAAATCTTAATAGAAACATACGATTGGACAGCAGTGTACCACAGGCTACCTCCTTGTTTCTCTGTGCGTGGCTGTTTTACATTATGACTAGTGCATCGCTAAAAGTGTTAAAGCACCTTCCTGGGAAGAAAAAGCCTAAGGCCAATTCTCACTTGGAAAGGACATTTCAACCCCTTCTGCTGAAATTTGGCAGTGGTCTGGGTGTTAGTCTTTCAGATGAGAAGGCAAAGCGAGGCTCTATACATAGATCACTTAACGTCCGTGAAAGATGGACAGCAGAAAAAAAAAATGTCATAGGTTTGTTTGCAATACTCTCTATAACAGGTCAGCATAACCACTTGGTGATCTTTGCCTATCAAAAGACAGTAAACATTCACTACCTAGCAAAGACATGCTACACAGACTGAGCAGCAACATAGTTCAAGCATGGCGTTAATCAAACAAACAGAACACCGTGCACACACATCTTTTCACACTGTTTTAATTCAGACAAAAAAGAAAAGATATAAACTAACATGGCAATGCATTACATTGTGGAAGAGCCACAGTTACAGTCCAGTATCAGCAAGACATGTATAACCAGGATTA
>JAPXFY010002258.1:0-28522 GCA_030674185.1 Monoplex corrugatus
AGTAGGGGACTGGAAAACCCATTTTACTGTGGCAGACAGTGAGAGAGTGGACATCTTGACAGAGCGAGAGATGAAGGACTTGCCCTACACCTTCAAATTTGAGTGACCTGCCCTCAGCTTCACCTTCACGCTGGTTGACCTTGACCCCTGTGACTTCTGACCCATATAATCGGACACGCCCTGGCCTTTGTGGTCGTGGTGTCAAGACCACTATAACACTAATTCGTAACCTTCACCTTCGTCCTATACGGAACCTTGACCCTTATGACCTTTGACTCATGTGATCAGTTCATCCAGCCTCTCCGTTCTTGACGTTATGATCACTCTTCCACTCAAAGCATGCTTCAGTTTCATCCTGTACATGACCTTGTATCCGTATGATCTTTGACCCATATAATGGGTTCACCAAGCCTTTTTGTTGAACTTGACCCTGTATGACCTTCAACCTGTATAATGGATTTTCTCAGCCTTTTCGTTGACCTTGACCCCGTATAATCTTTGACCCATGCAATGGGTTCACTTGGCCTTTTCGTTGACCTTTACACTGTATCATACAGAGTCAAGGTCAACAAAAATGGTAATTCAACCTTTTTGTTGACTTTGATCCTGTATGACCTTTGACCCTATAATGGGTTCACTCAGCTTTTTATTGACCTTGACCCCGTATGTTCAGTGACCTATATAATGGTTTCACTCAGCCTTTTTCGTTGACTTTGACCCCGTGTGATCACTGACCCATATAATGGGTTTCTTCAGCATTTTCATTGATTTGACCTGTATGATCATTGACCTATATAATTGAATTCACTCGGCTATTTCATTGACCTTGACCCCATAAAAATAGTTGACCTATGTCATGGGTTATTATTCTTCATTTGATTATTACTATTACTGTTTACTTTATTTCTTGTTTCTAACTATGATTGTGTTGCACTGAGTATGAATTGTACATGTTTGTATTGTTCACTGAGTAACTTTGTACTGTGTTATTTGTGCTGAGTAACTATTGATTGTTGTTTGTTACTGAGTAACTTTGTACATGTTTGTATTGTGTTGTACTGAGTAACTTTGTACATGTTGTATTGTGTTGTACTGAGTAACTTTGTACATGTTTGTATTGTGTTGTACTGAGTAACTTTGTACATGTTTGTTTATTGTGTTGTCACTGAGTAACTTTGTACATGTTTGTATTGTGTGTTGTAACTGAGTAATTGTTTGTGATACGTATGTTTGTATATGTGTTGTACTGAGTAACTTTGTACATGTTTGTATTGTGTTGCACTGAGTAACGTTGTACATGTTTGTATATGTGTTGCATGAGTAACATTGTACATGTTTGTATTGTGTTGCACTGAGTAACTTGTACATGTTTGTATATGTGTTGTACTGAGTAACTTTGTACATGTTTGTATTGTGTTGTACTGAGTAATGTTGTACATGGTTTGTATTGTGTTGTACTGAGTAACTTTGTACATGTTTGTATTGTGTTGCACTGAGTAACTTTGTACATGTTTGTATTGTGTTGCACTGAGTAACTTGTACATGTTTGTATTGTGTTGTACTGAGTAACTTTGTACATGTTTGTATTGTGTTGCACTGAGTAACTTTGTACATGTTTGTATTGTGTTGTACTGAGTAACTTTGTACATGTTTGTATTGTGTTGTACTGAGTAACTTTGTACATGTTTGTATTGTGTTGTACTGAGTAACTTTGTACATGTTTGTATTGTGTTGTACTGAGTAACTTTGTACATGTTTGTATTGTGTTGTACTGAGTAACTTTGTACATGTTTGTATTGTGTGATGATAACTTGTAATGTTTATGTTGACTGAGTAACTTGTACATGTTTGTATTGTGTTGTACTGAGTAACTTTGTACATGTTTGTATTGTGTTGTACGATACTGTCATGTTCTGATATTGTGTTAGCTGTAACTATGTACATGTTTGTATTTCAGTAACTTTGTACTGTAGTATTGATTTGTTCACTGAGTAACTGTTGTACATGTTTGTATTGTGTTGTACTGAGTAACTTTGTACATGTTTGTATTGTGTTGTACTGAGTAACTGTGTACATGTTTGTATTGTGTTGCACATCTCTCCTTTCCTGGCACAACTTCGCTGGTTGCCTGTATCAAAGCGCATACGGTACAAAATAGACACCATCTGCTACAAAAAGCCTCAATAACGCAGCCCCCGATTACCTGTCAAGCCTACTTGAGATCTATCTTCCCTCACGTACCCTCCGCTCTGCCTCCGATCCTCTCACTTTTCGATTTCCACGCACTAAACTCAATACCTATGGTCCACGTGCTTTCTCTGTTTCTGGTCCACTCTCCTGGAACAAACTTCCCCTCTCAGTTCGTCAGCAACCTACTTTTGTCTTCTTCAAGTTTGCTCTCAAAACTCACCTTTTCTCCTCTGCATAAAATCCTGACCTCACTCAACCCCCACTGCAGCCTGTCTCCACTCAGTGTGGAATCACTTTGTAATATATATTTGTATATAAATGTTTTATATTGATTTCTTTTTTTTCTACTTTGAGTACACTTACATATAATTTTCTATTGCTTTTCTTCTTTTTCCCCATTTATAGCCTGTGTGTGGTGTGTGTGTGTGTGTGTGTGTGTGTGTGTGTGTGTGTGTGTGTGTGTGTGTGTGTGTGTGTGTGTGTGTGTGTGTGTGTGTTGTGTGTTTGTGCATGTGTGCGTATGTGTATGTTCAGCGCTTAGATTTGATTTTTATCAAGATTTTGCGCTATTTAAATATTGTAATCATTATCATTTATCTCCTCCAGCAATTTCTAACTTATTCTCTCTCTCTCTCTCTCTCTCTCTCTCTCTCTTTCTGTCTTTCTTTCCCTCTCTCTGTCTCTCTCTCTTTCTGTCTTTCTCTCCCTCTCTCTGTCTCTCAGTCTGCCCCCCCCCACCCTGTTCCCACAATCAGACGCGATCAGATAGACACAAGTGCAATATTTGCATCACACAAATAATGTTATCTGTATTGTAAGCATAGTGCAAGGATGTATAAGACTATTGACATTTGATATGCAAACTGACTTGACAATTTTAGATTCACACGCTGCTTTGAGACAACTCGAATTCTGATAGCCAACAATATGTTGATTGAAACGATACGTAACAATAGAAGTGATGGTGTTTCGACAGTACTCAAGAGAGACAACCCCTGCGCCTCTCATATCAAATTACTATTAAAGAGTTACGCCCCTGTAATAGTATAATCCAAAACGTCCAAATTAGTCTCCGATGAAAATTGGCCGAGAAAATGGCCTGCAAAGTTAGCCATCCTGAAAATTAGAGACCACTATTATCGGCCTGTTTGAGTAAGTTTTGACCGTCGAAAACCACTAAATTGGGCTGAAAATCATACCGCTGCATTCTACCTTATCATTTGCCACCAGAAAAAGCAGAATCACACTGTCCAATTTATCGCACAGGGGACTTAAAAATCATATCGAATAAAACTTTAAACTAAGGAAAATAAATACATATATGAAACCGGGAATAAATTACTTAAACTTGCTGTGGCATATCTCGTTTCCCTCGAGCCAAATATGCACTTAACACATGTATCTAATTATATCAATCCTAGGAGAAAGGATATAAGACTTTATTGAACGCACACATGTGAACGCTCCAGCAAGGCAAAACATGATAAGAAGAAATGACAGAATAATAATTACAATATTTATATAGTGCAAAATCTTGATAAAATCAAATCTAAGCGCTGAAGCAGACACACACGCACGCACGCACGCACGCACGCACGCACACGCACACACACACACACACACACACACACACACACACACACGCATGGCTATAAATGGGGAGAAAGAATAAAAGCAATAAAAGCAATAAAAGCAAGAATAAAAGCAATGGAAAATTATAGAGAGCATAGCATATACAATTATATATTATAACCATGTGATTCCCCTCCGAGCGGAGACAGGCTGCAGAGGGGGGAGGGGGGTTGAGTGAGGTTAGGATTTTATGCAGAGGAGAAAAGGTGGGTTTTGAGAGCGGACTTGAAGGAGACAAAAGTAGGTTGCTGACGGACTGAGAGAGGAAGTTTGTTCCAGGAGAGTGGACCAGAAACAGAGAAGGCTCGTGGACCATAGGTATTGAGCTTAGTGCGTGGAAAGCGAAAAGTCAGAGGATTGGAGGCAGAGCGGAGGGTACGTGAGGGAACATAGATCTCAAGTAGACTTGACAGGTAATCGGGGGCTGCGTTATTGAGGCTTTTGTAGCACATGGTGTCTAGTTTGTATTGTATGCGCTTTGATACAGGGAGCCAGTGAAGTTGTGCCAGGAGAGGAGATATGTGGTCAGCTTTTTTCTTTTTGAGTACAAGGCGTACATCATTGTTTTGAATGCGCTGTAGGATGTGAATGGTGGAGGCAGAAAGACCAGACAGGAGTGAATTGCAATAGTCAATGCGAGACATTATGAAGGAGAGAACGAGTTTTGCAGTTGTTTCGACAGAGAGATACTTCCTGATCAGCCTTATACGATGGAGATGATAATAGCAAAATCTGGCAGTTTGAGAAACAAAGTTGTTCATGGAGAGGGTAGAGTCAATGCAGACACCAAGGTTTTTAGCTGAATCAGAAATTGGGACTGATGTGTTACATAATGGGAGAGAAAGAGGAGGCAGCTGAGAAAGTTTCTGACGGGTGCCAATGAGGATAGCTTCTGTCTTGTCGTCATTAAGCTGAAGTTTATTGTGTGTCATCCAGTTCTTAATGTCCGAGTAACACTCAGTGGTGCGAGTCAACAGGCGCTGTATATTATCAGGTGAGTCACTGTCTTGAAGTTGGGTGTCATCAGCATAGAAGTGGTGTTTTATAGAGTGAGAGTTGATGATGGTGGACAGGGGGGAGGTGTAAAGAGTGAAAAGAACAGGGCCAAGGACAGATCCTTGTGGAACACCACAGGTCAGGTATGCAGGTTGAGAGTAAGTGCCATTGATGAGAACAGTTTGTTTTCTGTTTGATAGGTATGAAGTGAACCAGGACAGAGCAATGTCAGAGATGCCAAAAGTATGATGAAGTCTAGAAAGGAGAATACCATGATCAATGGTGTCAAAGGCTGCAGACAGATCAAGGAGTGTGAGGAGAGAGTTTGCCAGTATCAGTTGCAAGGAGGAGATTGTTGAGAATGTGTAGTAGGGCAGTTTCAGTGCTATGGCACTGGCGGTAGGCTGACTGGAAAGGATTGAGGAGATTGTTGGCAGACAGGTGAGAGTTCAGCTGGTTGAGGACGACTTTTTCAAGGAGTTTCGACAAGAAAGAGAGATTAGAGATAGGCCGATAATTTTTCAGTTCATTTGGGTCTAAATTGTGTTTCTTGAGGAGAGGGTGAACAATAGCAGACTTGAAAGAATCTGGGACAGTTCCAGTTTGAAGAGAAGTGTTGATGATGTCAGTGATGAATGGGAGGAGAGTAGGGAGACAGTCGGAGTAGAGAGAACCTGGAAGAGGATCCAGTTCACAGGTTTTGAACGACATGGATCTGATTGTGTTGAAAATTTCTTCTTGTGAGACTGGGGTAAAAGTAGTAAGAGGTGTGCCAGAGAAGGAAGGGTCAGGTGGGCATGGTTGACAGGGTGTCCTGTCAAGCCTGTCACGAAGAGTTTGTATTTTGGTGGTGAAATACTTGGAGAATACAGATGGGAGTTCTTCATTTGTATGTTTTGTTGGGAGAGGTAAATCTTTTCGTGTGCCAAGGAGATGATTCATGGTTGTAAAGAGTTCTTTTGAAGAAGAGGCATTCAGGATTTTGGTTTGGAAATAGCTTGTTTTTGCTGATGCAATGAGGGTGGATACTTTTGTTTTAGAGGCTTGGAAAAGTTGCCTGTGTACAGTGAGTTTGGATTTGCGCCAACGGCGCTCTGCTCTGCGGCGGGCACGTTTTGCACAGGAAATCTCATGAGTGAGCCAGGGGGTAGGGGGGTGGTCAGGTAAAAGACGGGTTGTGGCTGGAGCATGAGTGTCCAGAAGATGGTGGAGAGTAGTATAGAATTCATCGGCAAGGTTATGTGACTTTTCAGAAAGGAGACGGGAGGCATCAGATGAAACTGTGGAGAGGTCGATAGATTTCAGATTGCGTCGAGCCACTGTGAGCATGGTACGGGAAGGAGGAGAAATGTCGAGAGAACAGAGAATTGCAGAGTGGTCAGATGGAAGGGCTGAAGTTAGACGGGTAGAAAGAACTAAGCAGTTGTCAGTAGCGGAATTGTGGTGATCACGAGAAATGATCCAGTCAAGAATGTGACCTTTTTGATGGGTTGGTTCAGAAATGTGTTGAGTCATATTGTGATTGGACAGAGAGTTGATGATATGTCTTGTGTCATAACGGTGAGTGTTGTCATAGTGGACATTGATGTCACCTAGAAAGATGAGATTTCCAGGTAAGAGGCAGTAGTGGTCAAGCAATTGGTCAAAGTCAGACAGAAACGTGGATGTGGTGAGTTTGTTGGCAGAGCTAGGTGGGGGTCGATAGACACAGGAGAAGGTGATGGGGTGAGGGTTGGATTGGAAGGATACTTCAACGTGCTCGAAAGAAGGATGGGAGAAAGGCAGAGACTGCGAGAAAGATAGGCAGGAATGGAGTGAGTCCTTGTAGAGGATGGCGATACCGCCACCTCGGGATGAGCGATGGAAAGAAGCAAGCCTGTAACCACTCGGAGTGAATTTGCATGTATAGGTTCGTGACCAAGGGGGTTAAGCCATGTCTCTGTGATAAAAGCAATGTCAACACGTTCATCTGCGATAAAATTGGCAATGACTTCGGCTTTGCCATCCTTGCATGTTGACTGAGCATTAAAAAGGCATAATTTTAGTTTATCACAGTCATTTGGTGGTGGCCGGGGTGGCGACGAAGGCGGCACCGACGGGACAGAAGGTGAAGGCGGCACCGGCGGGACAGAAGGTGAAGGCGGCACTAGCGGGACAGAAGGTGAAGGCGGTACTAACCGGACAGAAGGCAAAGGCGAAGACGGAAGAGGAGGAGACGAAGATTGCAGCAGCGAGGTCGAGGGCAGAGGCAGTGGAGGAGACGAAGAAGAAGCAGGAGACGAAAAGTGGCGTTGGGCAGGAGGCAGGTTGTGCCAAAGACGGTGGAGACGTCCACCACGACAGGATCGCGCAGTGCGGGGCTTAGGACACAGCCCCAGTGTTCGTATTCGCTGGTAGACGCCTCCACCGAGGTAGCACTTGCTGTGTTTAAAAAGTGTCAGTCCAATTTGTTTTATAAGAGGCAGGTCCATAATTGCGAGCCAGTCAGGAGAGGAAGATACTTGCAGGATGGTGTGTGGGTTGGTCAGTTCACAACACTTAAATCCAGAGAACACAAAGCTGTAGCGTTGGGCGAACACAGTAGGCCAAGATGTAAAACACAGTTCACAGAATAAAATGTCCGACCTGAGCAGCCGAACCAAAATGATGAAAAGTAGGCATAAAAACCCTAAAATCAGATCATCTGGTAAAATATTCAAAATTTAAAAAAAATATTTACATCACCGTGTGTCAGGATTTCAAAGCAACAAACTGATACAACACTTAAATCCAGAGAACACAAAGCTGTAGCGTTGGGCGAACACAGTAGGCCAAGATGCAAAACACAGCTCACAGAATAAAATGTCCGACCTGAGCGGCCGAACCAAAATGATGAAAAGTAGGTACAAAAACCTTAAAATCAGATTATCTGGTAAAATATTCAAAATTTTAAAAAAATATTTACATCACCGTGTGTCAGGATTTCAAAGCAACAAACTGATACAAAATTCAATGCATAAAACCAAATAGAACCACGATAAAATCACTGTAAAACACACACACACTTTTGCTGCCTGCTGGCGCGACATCTACTCATCTATTCTAATTGTAAAGGAACAAGGCAGAAACAAAGAGGGTGACAGGAAAGAGGAAATCTCCAGCACAGAATTTCCAGGCGGTGGAGATAGTATTTATTTTGAAAGAGCACCCAGCATCCTCACAGGGCTTGGCCAGTGAATCTGGAGTGTCCTTCTTAGACAAATGTTCATGACAGTCTGCTCTCTGTTGAGGGCTGTGTTTGGCATCGTCCATGTTCCAGACAGACAAACTCTTTGTTTCTAGCTTGGGTCAACCAACCAACTAACTGTCCAAACAATCAACCAACCAACCAACCAACCAACCATCCAACCATCCAACCAACCAACTGACTACCAACCAACCAACCAACCATCCAACCAACCAACAAACAAACCATCCAACCAACCTACCAACCAACAAACAAACCAACCAACCAACCATCCAACCAACCAACCAACCAACAAACAAACCAACCAGCCAACCAACCAACCAACCATCCAACCATCCAACCAACCAACCAATCAATCAGTCAATCAATCAATCAATTATCATTCAATCAACCAATCAGTCAGTCAATCAATCAATCAATAGACAGCAATCAACGTTACTTTTATTGTTACTTTTGCTTAAAGCCCAGTCGACTGCATAGACCCATATCAGGACTATGACCGTTTCAATACCTAGAACTTCAATGTATAGAACTTCAACAGGAAAAAATAAAACGAAAAGAAATTAAATACATATGTCAATGCATTTGTGCACAAAATCTAAGGACATGCCCCTGGCGTTGACTACTCCATCCAATTTATCACACAGGGATTTGGGGAAATACCTGATGATACAGTTAAGCATAACCAGGACAATACATCACATATAAAAAGGGGCCTAGATTACCTAAAACGGCTTTCTTCAGTTTCAGTTTCAGTTTCTCAAGATGACGTCTCCGTGCTCAAAATTAATTCCATATGCACTTACATCACTGGTGCCATTTGATGGAAGAAGATCCAGAATGATCACAGCAAAAGCCTTAAGCCTGCACATAAACCCATGAGCTGGCCTCAAATTGCTTCCACATATCTCATTTCCCTAGAGCCAAAAATGCACTTAGTACATGTACCCAATTATCAATCCTAAGAGAAAGTCCGCAAGACTTTATCGAACGTATACATGAGAATGGACCAGCAGGGCAGATAATGATAGCAAGAACTGACATAAGGCAAAGGAGGAAGGAAGAAACAAAAAGAGTGACAGAAAAGAGAACATTTCTAGCTCAGAATATCCAGAAGGTGGGGATACTGTTTATACTTAAAGAGCTCCATCACCCCCCGGGGGGTCAAAGTTTTACCCATCAAAGTTTCTTGCTTCTTTTGTTTTATACGCTTTCGTATAACAATATTTCATGCACTCATGTACATCTTTTGAATAAGATGTGGATACCTCAAAAATACGTTAAATCTATAACCTTCTATGCAATTGATCTTGCTTTGCTAAGAGTGTTTGTTTTCTGTTTAAAAAGTGGATAACTTTCAAACAAACAAATAAACCAAACAAAGGCATTACAAAAGACAGCCAAAGAATCCAAATCAAATCAAATCGAACCAAGCAATCAAGCAATTCAATCCAATCCAATCCAATCCAATCCATTCCAATAAAACCCAATCAAATGAAATCAAGTCAAATTAAACTGAATCGAATCGAATCAAAGCAAAACAATGCAAAGCAAAGCAACACAAAGCGAAGGACACCGCATCAATTCTAATCAATCAGCTAATAAATCAATCAAAATCATATCATATCATATCAAACAAAAAATCAAGTAAGGTTCAATGGTTAAAAAAAATCATTCAATCAAGTCAAGCAAAATCAAGAATCGTATTAATAAAATCAAATAAAACAAAATGAAATGAATATAAAATAAAATGAAATAAAATAAAATAAGATAAAATAAAACAAAACAAACAAAAAATAAAATGAAATGAAATAAACGAACCGAAATCAAACCAAATCAAGTCAAATCGAATCGAATCGAACCAATCAGTCAATCAATCACATCTAAATCACATCACATCATACTAGGTCAAAAAATAAAATCACATCTAATAAAAAGAATGAAATTGCATCAAAACCAAGTCAAGTCAAGTCCACTCAAATCGATTCAAAATCAATTGGAACCAAACCGAACTGAATCAAATTGATTGAATGACCGTCCGATCAATTGATTGATCAATCAACCGATCACTCATCACTCATTCATTCACTCACTCAATCGATCGACAAATCAATCAAATAATCAATCAATCAATCAACAATCAATCAATCAATCAATTATATAATCAATCAATCAATCAATAGCTGGTCAAATAAATCAAATCAAGTTAATCAGTGGATGAATCAAAAGAAAATCACATCAAATCATACCAAAGCAAAAATTGAAATCAAAATTTGACTTTTTAAAAATAGTATTATGTCAAATCAAATTGAGTCAGACCAGGTTGAATGAAATGAAATCAAATCGTATTTATCAATGTCAGTCAGTCTGAATCGAATCACTCAATTAATCAATCAATCGATCGATCACTCAATCAATCGTAATCGGTTCATTAATCAAGCGATCAATCAATCTGAATTGATCTAGGAATTAATCGTTCAATCGTCATACAGATCAAACAATCCAATAAATGAATTAAGATTAATTAATCAAGAATTAATCAAATCGATTTGAATTGGATCAAACCAAATCAAATAAACTCAAAACGATCCAACCAGTGATATCACCTCATTGATAAACCAAACCAATGCCATAACCTTATCGATAAAGCAAACCAATGACATCACCTCATCGATAAACCAACAAAACCAATGACGTCACCTCATCGATAAACCAAACCAACATTACCTCAACGATAAACCAACACCAGTGACATCACTTCATCGATAATCCAAATCAACATCACCCCAGCAATAAACCAAACCAACGACATCACCTCAGCGATAAACCAAACCAATGACGTCACCTCATCGATAAAAACCCATGACATCACCTTATTGATAAAGGACACCAAACAATGACATCACCTCATTGATAAACCAAATAAATGACATCACATGATTAACCAAGCCAATAACATCACCTAATTGATAAAGTAACTCAATGACATCACTTAACCAAATCAATGACTTCACCGCATCGATAAACCAAACCAATAATATTACCTCATTGATAATGTAAGCTAATGACATCACCTGATCGATAACCAAAACAATGACGTCACTTCTTCGATAAACCAAACCAATGACATTACCTCATCGATGAAACAAACCAATGACATCACCTCAGCGATAAACCAAACCAATGACATCACCCCATCGATAAAAAGCCCCAATGACATCATCTTATTGATAAAGGAAACTAAACCAATGATGTCACCTCATTGATAAAACAAACCAAAGACATCACCTCATCGATAAACTAAACCAGTGACATCATCTCATTGATAAACCAAACCAACGACATCACCTCATCGATTGACCAAGCCAATATCATCACTTCATCGCTAAAGCAAACCAATGACATCACTTGACCAAGCCAATAACATCACCTCATCGCTAAAGCAAACCAATGACTCACTGAACCGAATCAATGACTTCACCTCACTGATAAACCAAACCAAAAACATCACTTCATTGATAAAGCAAACTAATGACATCACCTGATCGATAAACCATCACCTGATCGATAAACCAAACCAATGACGTCACCTCATCGATAACCAAACCAATGACGTCACCTCTTCGATAAACCAAACCAATGACATTACATCATTGATGAACCAAACCATTGACATCACCTCATTGATGAACCAAACCAATGACATCACTTCAGCGGTAAACCAAACTAATGACATCACCTCATCGATAAAAAACCCCAATGACATCACCTTATTGATAAAGGAAACTGAACCAATGATGTCACTTCATTGATAAACCAAACCAACACCAACACCTCATCGACAAACCAAACCAACGACATCACCTCATCGATTAACCAAGCCAATAAATCTCCTCATTGATAAAGCAAACTAATGACATCACCTGATCGACAAACCATCACCTCACTGATAAAACAAACCAATGACATCACCTCATTGATAAAACAAACCAATGACATCACCTCATCGATAAACCAAGCCAGCGACTTCACTAAATCAAACCAATGACATCACTTAACTAAATCAATGAGATCACCTCATTGACAATCCAAACTAATAGCATCTCCTCATTGATAACACCAAAACCAAACCAAATAACGTCACCTCATCGATAAACAAAACAAATGATATCACCTCATCGATAAGCCAAACCAATGACTTCACTAAATCAAACCAATAACGTCACTTCATTGATAAACCAAGCTAATGACATCACCTGATCAAATAAACCATTACCTCATCGATAAACCAACCCATAACTTCATGTCATCGATAAACCAAACCAATGACATCACCTTATCGATAAACCAACACCAGTGAGATCACATCATCGATAAACCAAATCAATGACATCACCTCATCGATAAACCAAACCAGTTTTCACCTCATCGATAAACCAAACCAGTTTTCACCTCATTGATAAACCAAACCAAATCAATGACATCATCTCATCGATGAACCAACACAAGTGACATCACCTCATCGATGAACCAACACAAGTGATATCACCTCATCGATGAACCAACACAAGTGACATCACCTCATCGATGAACCAACACAAGTGACATCACCTCATCGATGAACTAACACAAGTGACATCACCCACAGCCAATCGAAGTCATGGAGTCTAATGCCGACGCGTTGACATTTTGATCTGAGTGTAGAGACTATCAATGACCCAGGACTCACAGTCCGTGTATCGTCCCTGATGACAACAAGGATCATGGAGGCCCTCACCATGTCTGACGACCCTCTTCAGAGTTGATGGGCTGCCTCAGGTTTGCTGCTGCTCTGCTCCTGCTGCTGGTGCCGAGATCTACGGGCTCTCACGTCCCCGGGGTCTGATGGTGGTGGCTCATATACGCTGACCTCCCTGGAATCTGGCATTTTGAAGGGAGACTAGGGTCACATGGAGGTGGTGGTGTGGTAGTTGGCTGTTGTGGTGATGGTGGTAGTGGTGTTGGTGGTGGTGGTGGTTGGCTGTTGTGGTGATGGTGCTAGTGGAGTTGGTGTGGTGTGGTTGGCTGTGTAGTCTGATGATGATGAATGTGGATGGTTGTGGTGATAATAGTGATAGTGGTGTGATGTGTGGTGGTGGTGATGATGATAATGGTAGTGGTGGTGATGATGGTGGTGGTGATGATGGTGGTGTGGTGTGATGATAATGGTGTGGTGGTGATGATGGTGTGGTGGGATGAGTGGTGGTGGTGGTGATGATGGTGGTGGTAGTTGTGATGATGCAATAGTGGTGGTGGTGGTGATGATGATGGGGGTGGTGGTAATGGCGGTGGTGGTGGTGATGATGATGAGTGGTAATTGTGATGATGGTGGTGGTAGTTGTGATGATGGATGGTGGTGGTGATGATAGGGGTGGTGGTGGTGATGATGATAGTGGTAAAGGTGGTGAGACGGTGATGGTAGTTGTGATGTTGATGGTGGTGGTGGTGATGATGATAATGTGGTGGTGGTGGTAATGATGGTGGTGGTGGTGGTGATGATGATGGTGGTGGTGATGATGATAGTGATAATGGTGGTGATGATGGTGTGGTGGTGGTGATGATGATAGTGGTAGTGGTGGTGATGGTGGTGGTGTGATGATGTGGTGGTGGTGGTGGTGTGTGGTGGTGGGTGGTGATGAAGTGGTATGAGGTGGTGATGATGATATTGATGTGGTGATGATGATGGTGGTGGTGGTGGTGATGATGATGATTGGTAGTGGTGTGATGAATGGTGGTGGTGGTGATGTGATGATGGTGGTGTGGTGGTAGTGATGATGATAGTGGGGTGGTGATGATGGTGTGGTGGTGGTGGTGATGATGGTGGTGGTGGTGGTGGTGGTGATGATGGTTGGTGTGGTGGTGATGAAGATAGTGGTGTGTGTGATGATAGTGTGGTGTGATGATGGTGGTGGTGATGATGATGGTGGTGGTGGTGGTGTGGTGGTGGTGATGATGGTGGTGATGGTGGTGATGATGATAGTGTAGTTGTGGTGATGATGGTGGTGGTGATGATGATGGTGGTGGTGGTGATGATGATAATGGTAGTTGTGATGGTGATGGTGGATGATGATGATTATGATGGTATTAGTGGTGATGGTGGTAATGATGATGATGGTACAACCAACCCCACGCCACTAAACCAACCCGCCCCTCCGTACCCCCCCCCCCCCAAACCAACACAGCCCCCCCCAAAGCCCCACCCACCCACCCAACCCACCCACCTCCCGCCCGCCCGCCCGCCCCCCCCCCCACCCACCCCCCCCCCACCCCCCCCCCCACACCACCCCCCCCCCCACCCCCCACACCCCAGCCCACCCACACCCACAACCACACTACCACCTACCCACACAACCACAACCAAACCCCAACACAACCACCAACAACAACAACACCACCTACACAACTCACAACATCAACATACCCAACATACCATACCATGCATACCATACACATACAAACCAACCCACCCATACATCACATACACAACATACATACATACATACAACATACATCATACAACATACATACATACATACATACAACATACATACAGACTACAGATAACAACAAACATACAACATACATACAATACATACATACATACATACAACATACATATATCCATCCATACATCCATACATCCATCCATACATACATTTGTAGGCCTCCTTCGGTCATGACTGACCATGGACAAAGTACATCCGTTCTAATGTCTAGATGGGCTGTCTGCTTGGTCCAAGCAGCGTCGCCTGTGACTGTACAGACCAATGCGAGAGAGGCAGTCTCTGTCGCAGCGGTCGCATGTGTATGCTGATGCTGGTCTGTTGGCTGTCATCCCTTTTCTGCGAACTCGCTTTTCTGCTGCAGCAGCTGACAGTTTGCCCTCACCAATCCGCAGCTGTTTCTTGAGAGTAGTTCTCCAGCTTTGCGGTCGTCTGCGAGGTCCTCCCAGGACTCAGTGTTGATCTCAAGTGCCTTCATGTCACGCTTGCAAACGTCTTTGTATCTCAGCTGTGGGCGGCCAATGTTTCTCTGCCCTGTGGCAAGCTCACCATAAAGGATGTCTTTTAGGATGCGACCATCTTCCATGCGGCGAACGTGGCCCAACCAGCGCAGCCGACGCTGTCTCAGCATGGTATGCATGGTTGGGAGGCCAGCGCAGGTTAGGACTTCGGTGTTGGTCACCTTGTCTTGCCAGGAAATGCCAAGTATGCGCCGTAGGCTTCTCAGGTGGAAGGTATTGAGCCTTTTCTCCTGATGAGCATGCGTGGTCCATGCCTCGCTGCCATACAGCAAGGTGCTGAGGACACAGGCGTTGTATACAGCCATCTTTGTCTTTGTGGTCAGTTTGGGATTTGTCCACACCCTTTGTGTGAGGCGGGCTAGTGTTGTGGCTGCCTTCCCGATCCTCTTGTCGACCTCTGTGTCAAGGGAGAGGTTATCGGTGATGGTGGACCCAAGATATGTGAATTGATGGTTGGCTTCAAGCTCGTAGTCATCAATGGTGATGGCTGGTGGAGATGGCGTGTCTTGGCCCAGGACGTTTGTCTTCTTAAGACTGATGGTCAAACCAAAATCTTTGCAAGCCTGGGAGAAGCGGTCCATTAGTGACTGCAAGTCCCGCTGAGTATGGGTCACAACTGCGGCATCGTCGGCAAATAGCATGTCTCTGATGAGGGCTTCACGGACCTTTGTCCTTGCTCTGAGGCGGGCGAGGTTGAAGAGCCTGCCATCTGATCTGGTCCGCAGGTGGATCCCTTCTTGCGCTGTGCTGAACGCATGCCTCAGGAGGAGAGCGAAGAAGATTCCAAAGAAGGTTGGGACCAGGACGCAGCCTTGTTTCACACCGCTGCGTACGTCGAAGGGCTTGGAGAGGTTTCCGTTGAACTGCACCATCCCTTTCATGTTTGAGTGGAAGGACTCAATTAAGCTGTGCAGTTTGGGGGGGGGGGGGGGCAGCCGATTTTTTCGGAGAGCCCTGAAAAGGCCATCTCTGCTGACTAGGTCAAAGGCCTTGGTGAGGTCAATGAATGCCACATACAAGGGCATCCGCTGCTCTCTGCACTTCTCCTGGATTTGGCGAAGGGAGAAGACCATGTCTACCGTGGATCTCTCTGCTCGAAAACCACACTGTGATTCCGGGTAGACGCGTTCAGCCAGTTTCTGCAGGCGGATTAGGAGGAGCATAGACTTTGCCAACAATGCTGAGGAGCGAGATACCTCTGTAGTTGTTGCAGTCGCTCCTTTCGCCCTTGTTTTTGTACAGGGTGACGATCTTGACGTCCCTCATGTCCTGTGGTACAGCTCCCTCATTCCAACACTGACAGAGAACTGCGTGCAAAGGGTGCAGAAGAGAAGTCTTGCAGTGCTTGGTGAGGTCTGGGGGAATTCCGTCGTTGCCAGGTGCCTTCCCTGATGCCAGGCTATCAATGGCCTTGCTGAGTTCTTCTGCAGTTGGCTCTGCGTCAAGTTCTTCCATTACCGGCATGCACTTGATGGCATCGAGGGCTGAGGGGGACACCATGTTCTGTGTGGAGTAGAGGTCGGAGTAGTGTTCCGCCCATCTTTCCATCTGTTGGCTAGGATTGCTGATTACTTCCCCAGTGGAGGATTTGAGGGGGGCGATCTTGCTCTGTGTTGGTCCCAGTGCCTTCTTGATGCCATCATACATTCCTCGGATGTTGCCTCTTTCAGCAGCACTCTGTATCTCTTCGCTGAGCTCTGTCCAGCACTCGTTTGCGCAGCGCCTGGCGTTAAGCTGAACCTTACTTCTGGCAGCCCTGTGGATTTGCAGGTTCTTCTCACTGGGTGACCGCTTATACTTGGTGAGTGCGGCACGCTTGGCCTCAACAGTGGGAGTCATCTCTGATGATTTGGCCTCAAACCAGTCGTGGGACTTTACAGTTTTCTTCCAAAAGGTGGCCATAGCAATGCGGTGCATGGTGTCTCGTAGCGTTTCCCATCTCTCAGTGGCAGAGTCTCTGGGCTGCAATGCATCGTATTCTCTCTGAAAGGCCTCTGCGAACTGTTCTACAAGATCTGGCTGAGACATCTTGCTGACGTCAATGCGAGGGTTCCCTTGTTTCTTTGAGCAGTGGAACTTCTTTGGTTGTAGCCTGATCTTGCAACATACCAGAGAGTGGTCTGTGTCGCAGTCTGCGCTGTGATAAGAGCGAGTGTGGAGAACGTTTTTGATAGCGGCACGTCTTACGAGGATCAAATCCAGTTGGTGCCAATGTTTTGAGCGGGGATGCCTCCAGGAGATTTTGTGCTGAGGCTTCGTCTTGAAGAAGGAGTTGGCGATGCACAGTTCATGGCAGGCGCAAAACTCAAGCAGTCGCTGTCCATTCTCATTCATTTTCCCCACTCCAAAGGAACCGAGGCAGAAGGGCCATGAGTCATTGTCTGCACCCACTCTGGCGTTGAAGTCGCCCAGGAGAACAAGTTGTTCTGTCCTGAGGATGTTCCTTATGGTTGATGCAAGATTTTCGTAGAACTCATCCTTGGTGTCTGGAGAGGCGGACAGAGTTGGGGCATAAACGCTGATGAGAGTGACATAGCCTTCGGTGGTGTTGAGGCGGAGAGTCAAGAGTCGTTCTGAACCGCCGCTGCCTGGTTCAATCATGTTCAGCAGGCTGTTCTTTACTGCAAAGTCTACTCCGTGCTCTCTTGGGGCATCAGAACTCTTTCCTTGCCCGAAGAAGGTGTAGTCCCTTTCCTTTAGTGTTCCTGAATCAGCCAGCCGTGTTTCCTGCAGAGTGGCAATGTCCACATTGAGCCTCTTTAGTTCGCTGTTTATGACGGCGGTTTTTCTGGCGTCGCTGATGTCTTGCAGATCTTGGGAGAGCCCAGGCATCATTGTTCGGACATTCCAACAGCCCAGTTTCACTGCTGATCCTTTTCCTGATCCGTTTCTTGAATTTGAATTTTTCTTTTTGTTTGGTGCGGTAATTAACGACCTGCTTGTCAGATTTTCTCCTAATCTTCATGCACCCAATGAAGAAGGCAGGTCGTGGCGGGACAGCACCTAACTGGCTGGGGGCTGCCCAGCTTAGGTGGGCGGTAGCTGTCCAGTAAGACACGAAGGTCTCTCCCACCGTCAAAAGCAACCCCTAGCGTCAGCTCTACGCCAGTTGAGCAATGACTTATCACCGGTATCTGTTGCTTCCCGTGTTGTGCCGACACTAGTGTTAGTAGTGTCCTCTTCAGGTCGTAGGTGCAGAGTGTTTGTGGATGAATGGACGGATGTAAGCCTGGGCAGTGTAATATGGAAGACAGGCTGTTGCCCATGCAACTTGTTCCCCCTCTCCATCTCGCTGACAGATCCAAAGGAACAGCAGGGCTGTTACGTTTTGGTGCCAACGCGGCCGCAGGAGCTGCCGGAAAGTGACAAAGTTTGCTATCCAACCGCCTTAGGGGCCCACACCGGATTTACTGTCAGGGTTTACTCCCTTAGCTAGATGGCCGTGGGTAGCTCTCCAGAGCTGGCGCCCTTTGATGGATCTAATTTATTTCCACCAGGGTTTCTAGCCACCCTCCTCACCATCCTCCTGAGAGGACTGGTGAGGTTGCTGGTTTAGTCGCCAGCAATTCGACCCTGTGACAGGTAGTACTGGGTTCCAGGTTACCAGTAGCGGATACATCTATCCGACCTGACCATGCATACATACATACAGACACATACATACATACATACATACATACATACATACATACATACATGCATAAATGCATACATACATACATACATACATACATACATCATAATACATACATTTATACATACATACATACATACAGAGACATACACACATGCATACATACAAATACACACGCACACATACACACACACACACACACACACACACACACACACACACAAACACAACACACACATACACAAACATACACACACACACACACACACACACACCACACACCCACACACACACACACACACACACACACACACACACACACACACACACACACACACACACACACACACACCTTTCTTCTTGTAGAAGACACAGCAGATTGTAATGCCGAGCAATGTGAGCAGACCGAACACAGCTCACTGAGCCCACCGCCACTGGCAAGAGCAGGTCTGACTTTTCTCTCATCCCTGTTCAACAACATCAAATGTACGCAAGTCAACATGGTCACAAGTCAACATGGTCACAAGTCAACATGGTCACAAGTCAACATGGTCACAGGTCAACATGGTCACAAGTAAACATGGTCACAGGTCAACATGGTCACAGGACAACATGGTCACAGGTCAACATGGTCACAAGTCAACATGGTCACAAGTCAACATGGTCACAAATCAACATGGTCACAGGTCAACATGGTCACAAGTCAACATGGTCACAAGTCAACATGGTCACAAGTCAACATAGTCACAAGTCAACATGGTCTCAAGTCAACAAGTCAACATGGTCACAGGTCAACATGGTCTCAAGTGAACAAGTGAACATGGTCACAAGTGAACATGGTCACAATTGAACATGGTCACAAATGAACATGGTCACAAGTCAACATGGTCACAAGTCAACATGGTCACAAGTCAACATGGTCACAAGTCAACAAGTCAACATGGTCACAAGTCAACATGCCTTCATCTTCTGTCCAGTCGGTACTGCCTTCATCTTCTGTCCCGCTGGTGCTGCCTTCATCTTCTGTCTCGTCGGTACCGCCTTCATCTCCACCTCTGCTACCGCCATGTGACTCTGATAAATTGAAATTATGTCTGTTTAATGCTCAGTCAGTTTGCAAAGAAGGTAAAGCCGATGTCATTGCTGACTTCATCACAGACGAGGATATTGACATTGTATTTATCATCGAAACTTGGCTTAACCCCCTTGGTCACGAACCCATACATGCGAATCTCACTCCGAGTGGATATAGGCTTCCTTCTTTCCATCGCCCATCCCGAGCTGGTGGTATCGCCATCCTCTACAACGACTCACTCCATTCCCGTCTATCTTTCTCGCAGTCTCTGCCTTTCTCCCATCCTTCTTTTGAGCACGTTGAAGTATCCTTCCAATCCAACCCTCACCCCATCACCTTCTCCTGTGTCTATCGACCTCCACCTAGCTCTGCCAACAAGCTCACCACATCCATGTTTCTCTCTGACTTTGACCAACTAATTGATTACTACTGCCTCTTACCTGGAAATCTCATCATTCTAGGTGACATCATTGTCCACTACATGGTCACAGGTCAACATGGTCACAAGTCAACATGGTCACAAGTCAACATGGTCACAAATCAACATGGTCACAGGTCAACATGGTCACAAGTCAACATGGTCACAAGTCAACATAGTCACAAGTCAACATGGTCTCAAGTCAACAAGTCAACATGGTCACAAGTCAACATGGTCTCAAGTGAACAAGTGAACATGGTCACAAGTGAACATGGTCACAAGTGAACATGGTCACAAGTCAACATGGTCACAAGTCAACATGGTCACAAGTCAACATGGTCACAAGTCAACAAGTCAACATGGTCACAAGTCAACATGCCTTCATCTTCTGTCCAGTCGGTACTGCCTTCATCTTCTGTCCCGCTGGTGCTGCCTTCATCTTCTGTCTCGTCGGTACCGCCTTCATCTCCACCTCTGCTACCGCCATGTGACTCTGATAAATTGAAATTATGTCTGTTTAATGCTCAGAGAGTTTGCAAAGAAGGTAAAAGCCGATGTCATTGCTGACTTCATCACAGACGAGGATATTGACATTGTATTTATCACCGAAACCCCCTTGGTCACGAACCCATACATGCGAATCTCACTCCGAGTGGATACAGGCTTCCTTCTTTCCATCGCCCATCCCGAGCTGGTGGTATCGCCATCCTCTACAACGACTCACTCCATTCCCGTCTATCTTTCTCGCAGTCTCTGCCTTTCTCCCATCCTTCTTTTGAGCACGTTGAAGTATCCTTCCAATCCACCCCTCACCCCATTACCTTCTCCTGTGTCTATCGACCTCCACCTAGCTCTGCCAACAAGCTCACCACATCCATGTTTCTCTCTGACTTTGACCAACTAATTGATTACTACTGCCTCTTACCTGGAAATCTCATCATTCTAGGTGACATCATTGTCCACTACGACAACACTCACCGTTATGACACAAGACATATCATCAACTCTCTGTCCAATCACAATATGACACAACATATTTCTGAACCAACCCATAAAAAAGGTCACATTCTTGACTGGATCATTTCTTGTGATCACCACAATTCAGCTACTGACAACTGCCTAGTTCTTTCTACCCGTCTAACTTCAGCCCTTCCATCTGACCACTCTGCAATTCTCTGTTCTCTGGACATTTCTCCTCCTTCCCGTACCACGCGCACAGTGACTCGACGCAATCTGAAATCTATTGACCTCTCCACATTTTCATCTGATGCCTCCCGCCTCCTTTCTGAAAAGTCACACAACCTTGCCGATGAATTCTATACTACTCTCCACCATCTTCTGGACACTCATGCTCCAGCCACAACCCGTCTTTTACCTGACCACCCCCCTACCCCCTGGCTCACTCATGAGATTACATGTGCAAAACGTGCCCGCTGCTGGCGCAAATCCAAACTCACTGTACATAGGCAACTTTTCCAAGCCTCTAAAACAAAAGTATCCACCCTCATTGCATCTGCAAAAACAAGCTATTTCCAAACCAAAATCCTGAATGCCTCTTCTTCAAGAGAACTCTTTACAACCATGAATCATCTCCTTGGCACACGAAAAGATTTACCTCTCCCAACAAAACACTGTCTTTTATTATCATTTTATCAGCATGATCATATTCATCATCAACATCATCATCATAATGATGATGTATATATATATATATATATTATATATATATCTATATATCTATATATAATATATATATCTATATACATATAATCAATATATATCTAAATATATATGTATATACATATACAAATACATATATATCATAGATAGATAGATTGATAGATATATATATATAGATACATAGATTGATAGATAGATTGATAGATTGGTAGATAGAAAGATGGATAGATAGACAGACAGATAGATAGATAGATAGAGAGGGAGATAGAGAGACAGACAGATAGATAGATAGATAGATACATACATAATACATACATAGGTAGATAGACAGATAGATAGATAGATAATAGATAGATAGATAGATAGATAGTAAGATGATAGATAGATAGATAGATAGATAGATAGATATATAGAAACAGAGTGAGAGAGAGAAAGAGAGAGAAAGAGAGAGAAAGAGAGAGAAAGAGAGAGAGAAAGAGAGAGAAAGAGACTCATGATGATGATGATGATGATGATGATGATGATGATGATGATGATGATGATGATGATGATGATGATGATGATGTAAAAGTAAGCGTAAAGTATTTATCTGTTTTACATATTTTATCCGCTTATTTATCGTCTTACCTATGGAGAAGTTCACAGTCGCTGCACCCACATCGTTGGCAAGTTGCAGCTTCCACTGACCAACTGCTGATGACTCACTTTGTCCATCCAGTCTAGGATCAAGTTGAGCTTGCCTCATGCTGGACTGTCCACAGAAAAGCGTCAAGTTGTGGCTTCTCTCTCCTCTCTCTGTTTATCTATGATCTATGTACATTGTAGTGTTGCGTAATATGTGTATGTGACATGTACAATGAATGTATGTATGTGTAAGTTGTATGCTTCATCTCTTGTCTTTGTTTGATGTTGCATGTATCTATGTATCATGTGCTATGTAGTGTATGTGTATGTATGTATGTATGTATGTATGTATGTATGTATGTATGTATGTATGTATGTATGTAATATGTATGTATGTATGTATGTATGTATGTATGTATATATGTAGTATGTATGTATATATGTGTGTATATGTATGTATTATGTGTTATGTGTGTCATTCTGTCGGTTGGTGCTGCAGTTGCGTGGCCAATGTATTTTGTTTTTCGTTTTTGTTTTTGTTGTTGTTGTTTTTAACTTCTGCCAGCAGTTGACGCGTGACTATGAGTTCGTTCGAAATATTGTCATTTTGTTATTGGTCCATTTCTCTTTAGGAAGCCATCTGTAGGAACAAACCTTTGCTGCTTTGATCTTAATTTCATCGTTCTTTGATTTAACGTTTTTTCACTATAAGTGATATTAGCCTGAAGGGGGGGGGGGGATAAAAAATAAATAAAATGGAGGACGATAGTTGGACGGGTTGGACTGGGGGCAGAGGGGAGACAGAGTAAAAAGTCATAAGTAGGTGGGAGAATAGAAAAATGAAAAATGGAACGCGAACTTAACACTAACAATTAATTTCAACAATGTGAAGGGCAATTTTAAGTCTAAAATACAAACTGCATAAACTGAAAGTAATGCATTAACAGGATTGTGAACTAATGATTCTGAAATTGTAACTAACAAAGATTGATCTGATGTTACTTCTTTAAAATGAGTTTCGGAATAGTTTTCGTGTGAAAACCTTTTTGGTAAAAAAGAACGTAGCATTTTGCAGTAATATAAACAATGAAACAGTGTGAACTGTTTGCCGAAATGCACTTAACATTTTACAATATTTTTTTTCAATGCGTTAATTTCATCTGCTTTTCTGCATGTCCAAGTTTCACAGTCAGTAAAAACTAAAAAATCTCACAATGATTTGTAGTTCTGATAGGCCTTCAAACCCGTGAGCATATATGATAGCCAAACATAGAGTACAGCCCCACAAGGCAGTCTCAATACTAGCTGGAACTCCATAGCATCACTGGATCTCAAGGCAAAGACAGAATGTTTGGAGTTTGTTCAAGAGGTATTAACTGCACGTCCTCCTCATCATCAAGTGCCTTGCCAGTGGCGTTGGCGATCATGGCCCTCCGTATGTATCTGTCCCTTGTAGCTGCAAGCACCTCCTCCATCCCTTCTGTCTCCAGCCACTCTGCAAGTTCGTCCAATATTTTTTCCCTTGGTCTTCTTGGTGCTCTCTTTCCATCAGCTTTCCTGTTGTGACCAGGTGCTCTAATTCCCTTTCTTCGTAAAATGGCCTATAAATGTTACCTTTCGATTCCTAATCTTCCTTATGAATATCATCTTGTGTCTGCCTCCATCAAGACTGTCTCGTTTGTTTTCTATGCTGTCCATGGAACTCTCAACATTCTTCTTAGAAACCACATCTTGGCTGCCTCAATCTTGTTCTGGCTTTGCTTGTTGAAAGTCCACGCCTCAAAACCGTATACTATTATCGGTTCTATATAACATTCAAGAACTCTCTTCCTGTTATTAATTGATAGGCATTTGTTGGTAAGAATGCTTTTCATCTTCTTGAATGTTGTTTGGCTTGGCCGATTCTGCTGGCTAACTGCACATGGACCATTCCAAATCCATTACACCCACATCTGCCAGGAATCATCTGCCAAACTCTCTCTAAGCCTGCTCAAAACCTTTGGGCTGGCAAGATCTTGGAATGAGGAGCAAACAGAAGGGACCAATGAAACACTAAGCTGGCACCACCAGAATGATGGAAACAATCAGATGGACAGCCAACAGGTCAGTGACCTATGAAACACTAAGCTGGCACCACCAGAATGTGGAAACAATCAGACGGCAGCCAACAGGTCAGTGGACCTATGAAACACTAAGCTGGCACCACCAGAATGATGGAAACAATCAGACGGACAGCCAACAGGTCAGTGGACCTATGAAACACTAAGCTGGCACCACAAGAATGATGGAAACAATCAGACGGACAGCCAACAGGTCAGTGGACCTATGAAACACTAAGCTGGCACCAACAGAATGATGGAAACAATCAGAAACAGCCAACAGGTCAGTGGACCTATGAAACACTAAGCTGGCACCACAGAATGATGGAAACAATCAGACGGACAGCCAACAGGTCAGTGAACCTATGAAACACTAAGCGGGCACCACCAGAATGATGGAAACAATCAGACGGACAGCCAACAGGTCAGCTTTAATGTTGCGTTTGGGATTAAACTCCAGATATCGGATCTTGAGTCCACGGCTTTAACAAAAGAATCCGCGAAAAAAGACACAGACAGACAGACAGACAGACAGACAGACACAACACACACACACACGCACACACACACAACACACACACACACACACACACACACACAACACACACCACACACACACACACACACACACACACACACACACACACACACAGAATGAAAGATCGACAGCGAAGGGAGAGAGAACGAAAGACAATAGAGAAAAGGGAGAGATCAAGAGAGAGAGAGACACACAAACACACAAACAGAAAGAGAGAGAGAGAAAGAGAGAGAGAGACAGACAGACAGACAGACAGACATACAGACAGCCAGACAGACAGAGAGGGACGCACACACACACACACACACACACACACACACACACACACACACACACACACACACACACACACACACACACACACGGGCGCGCGCGCGCAGAATGAGAGAGGGAGAGAGGGATACAGACAGACAGACAGACAGACAGACAGATAGACAGACAGACAGTCACGGTCAACACTTTACTTTTGGCATGGAATACTTTGGAGAAACACACGAATTGTTCCAGAACTGTCCACGCGATCCGTGGAGTTGATAGAGATGACACGTTGGAAGTATTTGAAGAACTGGCAAGAGTGATGTATGTGAATCATATCACGCTTACCTAAAATGAGGATGGAAATGTTTGCAATGTGTGAGATGTTTGAGAGTATGTGAATCTACCAAAACGCTTACCTGAAATGCAAGAAATGTTTGCAATGTGTGATGTTTATGTATGTGAAATCTACAACGCTTACTAAAATGATGGAAATGTTTGCAATGTGTGAGTGTTTATGTGTATGTGAATCATACAACGCTTACCTGAAATGCATGGAAATGTTTGCAATGTGTGAGTGTTTATGTGTATGTGAATCATACAACGCTTACCTGAAATGCATGGAAATGTTTGCAATGTGTGAATGTTTATGTGTATGTGAATCATACAACGCTTACCTGAAATGCATGGAAATGTTTGCAATGTGTGAGTGTTTATGTGTATGTGAATCATACAACGCTTACCTGAAATGCATGGAAATGTTTGCAATGTGTGAGTGTTTATGTGTATGTGAATCATACAACGCTTACCTGAAATGCATGGAAATGTTTGCAATGTGTGAGTGTTTATGTGTATGTGAATCATACAACGCTTACCTGAAATGCATGGAAATGTTTGCAATGTGTGAGTGTTTATGTGTATGTAATCATACAACGCTTACCTGAAATGCATGGAAATGTTTGCAGCATGTGAAAGCTTGTGTGCATGAAATGCTCGATGTTTACCTGAAATGCATAAAGATGTTTGCAAGTATGAATGTTACATGTATGTACATGTAAATTATGCAACGCATAAAAATGTTTGCAATCTGTGAGTGTTTGCATCTATGTAAATCATACAACGCTTACCTGAAATGCACAAAGATGTTTGCAATGTGTGTTTGTATCTATGTAAATCATACAACGCTTACCTGAAATGCACAAAGATGTTTGCAATGTGTGTTTGTATCTATGCAAATCATACAACGCTTACCTGAAATGCACAAATATGTTTGCAATGGTGAGTGTTTGCATCTATGTAAATCATACACGCTTACCTAAATACACAAAGATGTTTGCAATGTGTGTGTTTTATCTATGTAAATCATACAACGCTTACCTAAAATGCACAAAGATGTTTGCAATGTGTGTTTGCATCTATTAATCATACAAGCTTACCTAAAATCACAAAGATGTTTGCAATGTGTGTTACTATTAATCATACGCTTACTAAAATGCAAAAGATGTTTGCATTGTTTGTATCTATTAATCATCATACAAAACGCTTTTACCTAAATACTAAACACAAAGATGTTTGCAATGTGTGAATTCTTTTTATGGAGGTTATCTTTGTGCTCATCTTTTTTTCGTCCTATTTTCTACGCGTCTTTAATGGCCACAGAAGCTGAAACAGTTTTTATTATGCGATGATGATGATGTTGATGTAGATGATAATAATGATGCTATAGAGTTCCATCTAGGATTGAGACTGCGTGGCAGGGTTGTACTCTACGTATCATTCTATTCTGGCGTCAACCAGGCCCGAGAGATACAGACACCTGCGGTGCTGGTCAGAAGATTTGAGCAACACCCTGAATGACGCATCCGCGAAGTGGATGAGACTCGACTGTGTGGTTCCAATTTTCCCAATGAGCCCGTAGCACGCCCAACTCTGAGTAGGAGCCGGCTAGAGCCGAAAAATCCCACAATGATTTTTGAATGTACTCATGGGGATTCGAACCCACAACCATCCAGTCGGTAGTCCGTTGCGTTAACCACTACACCACGGCGACTGGTATGTCAGGGGGGTCAGCAAAGTTGGGAGCGGGAGGATTGTTGCGGTAAACGGGAGCACATAAAGATGTTTGCAATGTGTGAATGATTACATACATGTAAATACTACAACGCTTACCTGAAATGCATAAAGATGTTTATAATATGTGAATGTTTACATGTATATACATGTAAATTATGCAACACTTTCCTGAAATGTATAAAGATGTTTGCAATCTGTGACTGTTTACATGTCTGTAAATGTTACAAACGCTTACCTGAAATGTATAAAGATGTTTGCAATATGTGACTGTTTACATGTCTGTAAATACTACAACGCTTACCTGAAATGTATAAAGATGTTTGCAATGTGTGACTGTTTACATGTCTGTAAATACTACAACGCTTACCTGAAATGTATAAAGATGTTTGCAATATGTGACTGTTTACATGTCTGTAAATACTACAATGCTTACCTGAAATGTATAAAGATGTTTGCAATATGTGACTGTTTACATGTCTGTAAATACTACAATGCTTACCTGAAATGTATAAAGATGTTTATAATGTGTGACTGTTTACATGTCTGTAAATACTACAATGCTTACCTGAAATGTATAAAGATGTTTATAATGTGTGACTGTTTACATGTCTGTAAATACTACAATGCTTACCTGAAATGTATAAAGATGTTTATAATGTGTGACTGTTTACATGTCTGTAAATACTACAATGCTTACCTGAAATGTATAAAGATGTTTATAATGTGTGACTGTTTACATGTCTGTAAATACTACAATGCTTACCTGAAATGTATAAAGATGTTTATAATATGTGACTGTTTACATGTCTGTAAATACTACAATGCTTACCTGAAATGTATAAAGATGTTTATAATGTATGACTGTTTACATGTCTGTAAATACTACAATGCTTACCTGAAATGTATAAAGATGTTTATAATGTGTGACTGTTTACATGTCTGTAAATACTACAATGCTTACCTGAAATGTATAAAGATGTTTGCAATATGTGACTGTTTACATGTCTGTAAATGCTACA